>ML811586.1:291996-306404 GCA_009831015.1 Picea engelmannii | reverse complement strand
GTTGATACCTCGTTGTGTTGGATGGATAGCCCAACATTTTGATTATTTAGAGTCACGTTGAATTGGGCTTGTACAGTGACATAATTACACTTGCATGATTGAATTATTTTGTGCATAACATGTGTTGGAATGGTGGCTATTGTTTGTCTGTTTAAATGTCGATCAAGGTTTTTGCAATTTAAGTATGGATTATTGGGTTGGCTACCCACTATGTATGTTTAACGAATATCATGCATTTTAAATGACATGCCCGATTGCAGTGACAGTATAATTTCATTGTAAATTTTGAAACATGACTTTTGAGTGTATTTGATGATTGAAGTAATGTGTGGGCAGTGGTTGATTTTGATGATTAACATAGCAACAATGGTTACTATTACACATTTGAGAATTGTTATAAATAAAAGGAACATAACTTTGTTATAGATTGTTGTGGAATGCATACTGTCTTGTTGATGTCACTGTGTTAGACATTTGACTATGAACAACGAACTAGTTAATACACAATAATTGTTATTGGATCACAATGATAATTTGGTTGGTGTATCTCCTTTTGATAGAATGATTATATGGATTACTTGATTAATTTTATGAACAATAGTCTCTCTCATTCCCCCACCATTATTTCGATTTTCAGTAATTACAACCCCATTGCCTTCACACATTCATTTTTCACTCGCTGTTCTAAAATTGATTACAGTGAAGAATTTTTTTGTGTTGAAGCAGTTGGCAATAGGAGTGTCTTGGTTGAACTACAGTGATGTTTTATTTGGTTTGCAGTTGATTGTTGTTGTCTTTGAGCAATACTCATATTCCCCCCCCTCATCATATCATGTTTCTCTCAATACAAACCCCTCACATATCCCATGATCCTTTATTCACCCCCTGCTCATTGATAAACAATAAAACAATTTGTATGGATTGGATTGCATGAGTCTGATACACTATTGAGCCAAATCTATTTCATATTTTTAAGAGTTGTAATGTATGGTTATTTAAAAGACTATTTTCTAATCAATCATGCATGTAGGAATGAATTTTTTCAGCCGAGGTAGCCATGGCCGAGGAAACAAAGGGAGAGGTAATTGGAACAGAGGCCCAAGAAGGCCCAGGTTCTCCATACATTTTGATGTTGACTCACAATATCTTGGATAGTTGTTTCAGGATAGATTTTTCAATTGGATTGGGCAAGGAGTGGTCCAACCTAGGCCCGAAAGGCCTCCTTTCCAAGTTCTGCAAGCCCCTAGTATCCCTATGCCTCCTCACGTCTCATTACAAACCAAGGTTCCTGAAAATGATGGATGGCGAGAGATTGTCCACCCGGTAGTCTCCCAACATCATGGCTGGCCTAATTTATCCCTACCTGCTCCTCCACCTATCAACCCCATTGTCCAAGCTACTCCCCACTCACCAGTGCAATCCTCTCATGCTAGCAAAAGGTTGAAAACCAAGGCCCACCATGCCCTTGACAAAGGAAAACTGACTGCTGCCCCTTCCTCACCCTCCAATGGCTCTGAAAAATCCGTGTCTTCCCGTATGCATTTGAGGGACGATTGTTCCCATGTGATCAATGAGATTAGGCCTAAGGGCTCGACGCAGCCAAAGGAAAATTCAGGAAAATCAAAGGGTGACAACAACAATCGAGGAAAGATTGCATTGCGGAGTGGGAAATATGGCTTTTGAGTTTTTATTTTTATCTATTGTTGATGACGGTGGACTTGAGGAAACTTTGGACAACATGTTTTATTTTTGGTTACATGAGTAATATTTTTTGAAAATAATTTCAAATATCATAAGCTAAATTGTCAAATGTGAATATGTGGATGGGAGTCACAAGGATGTGTGTTTTTCTTAAGTAAATAGTTATGATATGATTGTTATGAGCTAAAGGGGGTCATAAGGGGTCCCACTTACTAGTTATTATTTATTTATAACCCTTATTATGATTATTACTTTCCCCCCTAGCTAAAGTTGTTTGAGTCTTTTAATTAACTTAATTAATGAGTTGGTTCAACTACTTCAACCAATTCTAATTTGTTTAAAAACAAAAGAAAAGGAAGGAACAAGGAGAGGATAGAAGCAAAAACACACTAAGGTTTTCTCTTTGAGTTTAGGTTGAGATAGTTTAGTTTTCATTCATTCATTATTCATCACAAGCCTAATTCTCTTTTATGATAGCAGGGTCTTATTGTAGACAACAATATTCAGGGCTGAATTACATCATTCAGACACTTGTTTTTCAGAGGTGTTGATCTATCTTTGATAGTCTGTGTAGAGTTGTTTGTTTGTGAATTAGTTTTCATGAATGACAAAGGCTATTGTGCAGAGTCGAGTGGCCAACAATCTGTGGCAAGATGTCCCAACTTTTAGAGTTCAGTTTTTTATTTTCTGTTAGAGGTCCTTTTGTGTGTTCCATCGGGGATGTCTAAGTTTTACTTTGGTCCAAAATTTCTATATGAGATTTTGTAAAGAAAATGAATCTTTGGTGAATTTGAATGAAATAAAGGATTTCTTTATGTCTCATCTGTCTTGATTATCATCTTAGTGACTTTACTTCTATCTTTTCATTTATTTCACCAACTGATATGTTCAAAAAATTACATAAAAAGTAAATTTCCAGCAAGCTTTTTATGGATAAAAGACTAGCCTAAGCACTCGTAATTAATACTTGTGAGTTAGGATGTTATTTTTGTTGGCTATAAACATAGGGTGATATTCCCGTCTATTTTTCTTTAGCCAAGAAAAATCTAAAAATGCTTGAGTAAGATCATTTCACATATTTTCCTCAACATTTATTTGGCGACCATACTGGGGAGATCTTTGATATCTCTCTGGTTAATTTTTATACTCGATTTTCATTGATACATCTTTCTTTTTTTGAAATTGATTCTTAGACTTTTTTATTCTTAATGACTGTTCCTGTTGAAAGGCAGCCCAATATTGAGCTTGGTCTTAAAGATCAAACCAACATTGCTTTGAATTTGTTTAATACCATCTTAGACACTTCCAATACCCGTGCCGAGCTTAACCATTCTTGGGCAACAATTGAACGAGATATTAGTGATCAAGAACAATTGGAGGCTAGACATAGACAACCTAGAAATCAACAGTAACCCTTTTTTTGGCCTTTCTTTCATGTCCTTAGACTCTCGTGCTTCTAGGAGAAGAAGAGGCTTGTCACTTGAAATCAATCCTATTGCTGAAATAGGAAGAAGGAACGTTGTGTTATTTTCCCAACAAAGTGCTCTAAGGAGAACTTTATCTGATTCATCTAGCTCGTCTTTCTTTCCCTCATCTATCATCCACAAGATGGCATCTAGTGGTGGCTCTGGTGGCAATGGAAGTGTTCCATATTCTCAATATTCATCGTCATCAGTCATTGGTAGCTTATATAGCCACCATATCCCTGTCCAATCTACCGCAAACCCCACCAAATTCATTAAAAAGTATGGGATTTTTCTGTTCGAAGAAGATGCCACAACCACACGATGGCATGTGTCCTCTCCTGTTAACCTAGCACCTGCTACTCATCCACTTTTGAAGTTTAAAGAGCACCTGCCTAAGTTTTCAGGAAATAACACTGTCACTACAAACGAACACCCGGTGGCATTTTCCAATGCTTTTCATAACATAGGGGCCAACGACAATGATACTTGCATGCACTTATTCGTCAATTCCTTGGAAGGAAAGGCTATGGCTGAGTTCTTTGACCTTCCTCCTAAGATTCTGTCTACTTGGGAGGAATTAATCTAGTGGCTTCGATCCACTTATGGGCAATCTAAAAGCTCGACCGAGAATTTAAGGGAATACAATAATGTCACCTATAAGGATGGTGAGACCATCAAGTCTTTCAACTTGTGTTTCACCAAGTTATACGATCAAATCCCTGAACTTATCCACCTTCAGAACCAAGCCGCTTTCATGAATTACTACAATGCATCGCCTTCCACCTACCATCATAGGATTGAGGAAAAATACATTGACAATCTCGGTTTCGCTCTGCATGCTTGTTCAGAGTATGAAGAACAGATTGAAAGAACTGGTCTTCCCCAGGGAGAATTTGTTAGACAGACAGAAAATCCTCTCTCTTACAACTAGTACAAGATATGAACAACCGTATGATAACGTTTGAGTGAAAGGGTACTGTATTCCCTCTCACCCCTGGAGCTTCATCCTCTTCGACACCTCCCTTTAGAAATCCGGTTGAAAATAATTTTCAGCCTAAGACTATCTTGCCTCAGAGTTGGTGTAAATTTTGCAAGGAACACCACGAAGAAACCACATGTGAGGTAAAGAAGAGTGCCAAAGATAAGATCTTTGGTAAAAGACCAGAAGCTACTATCACTGTCCTAGATTTTGCAGAGCCAGAGGATGTCATGATCATCATTACTAGGAACAAAGCCTATGCTCCCAAGGGAAAATTTGATCCTCCCCGTAGTTCTTTTGGCCCGAGCTCATCCTCAACCGCTGTTAATCTCCAGGTTCCTAAGGTTCTTGAGAGTCAAGGAATCACTCCTCCTCTCCCCTCTTCCAAATAAAATACATTGAATCAATTGGCCAACATCAAAGTAGATGCAACCCTTCTAGACATGGTTTCCATCCCTGAACAACAGATGCATCAGAAATAATTCATGGAAGGAAAAGCTTCAATTGTAGCCAATATTTCCGAAGAGGTAAATGAAGATGATTCTTCTATAAATAAAGTAGGCGTACATAAATTTAGATATCTTGTAAAAAATACCCCTTTTTATATTTCTGTAAAGATTATGGATAAAATTGCCCATTGCTTCCTCATTGATGGTGGTTCGGGCCCAAGTGTGATGTTGAAGATTATTATGGAAGAGCTAGGCTTGTCTTGTACAAATGAAAACGCCAGAAGCATGCTCTCCTATAATAGTCTACAACAAACAACCATAGGAGAGATTAAGGATGTGACCTTAGTTTTATGTGCTCATCCTGAGATAAGAACAATCCTCAGCATTCAGGTAATTGATATACATGTAAGAAATTACTCAATTATCTTGGGAAGGGATTGGCAAGCCTTAATAGGTGGATACCTCTCACTCGACGTGGCACATTTATCTATTCCTTGGAATGGTAAGAAAATTATAGTCCTTAGAGAGGGAAGAATTTCACCCTACATAGAGAGTGTTCCGCAATCTAACATAATATATATCAAAGAGTACCTAGGAGTGTACTCCATCTTTGCTAAAGAGGATAATATTCCTTTGGAAATAATCAATTTAGAAGATGATATGTGGCATATGCACTTTGATGGTTCAAGCTCTAATGAAGGAAATGGGGCTGGCATTATCTTGGTTTCCCCTGTAGGAAGAATTCATAATCTATCTTACAAGTTAGAGTTTGCTTGTATGAACAATGTCACTAAGTTTGAAGCTTTATTATTAGGCATTGAAAATTCTCTTAATCTTGGTTGTGGTCACCTTTCAATTTTCAAATATTTTGTGCTTGTTGTGAACTTGATATGGAAAATGTGCGCTCTTAGCAACAAGATGATGGAACCATAATCCCAAAATTTTTGGGTGCTTACCTAGAACCTTTTATCTTTCAACATCACTCATATTAGGAGAGAGTTGAATTCAATGGTTGGTCGGTTGACTATCTTTGCAGCTTCTCCTAATCAACAACTTTTACCTCACAAGCCTGATTATCCTTTTCAATCTCTATGTCGTCCATATATCCATGACAATGTAGAATCTTGGTAGGCCCTCCCTAACGACGATACCATTTGTGATTTCATTCAAGATGAACCTCTTAAGTCCGAAGAGATTATATCCATAGAAAACAATAAAGTTCCTGGGGGCTTGAATCCTCTTGAGAGTTTGTTTTCATCGAGTGATGTAGGCAATAAAGAAAAATAGAAAGAAGAGGAGTTACGAAAGAAGGTGGTTGAAACCATTGCCATGAACATTAGGACACTCGAATCTTCAACAAATGTTAAAATAAATGTCCATCTTCTGATAAAGAAGAGATGAGGTCTGCTGAGCTACTCGGTGGATTTCAAAATGTTTTTTCTTAGTCTTATGAGGATCTTTGTGGTTTTGATTGTGGTATTATTCAACATACTATGAAACCAGTTGGGAAAAAACAAAGACTTGTTAGATCTGCACTGAAAGAAACCTTTCAAAGGGAGTTGAGAAATTTCTTAAGGGCTAGGATTATTTTCTTTGTCCATCCTGAATGGGTTTCAAATTGAGTACATGTTTCGAAGACCACTGATCATGTTAGAACTTGCATTAATTTTCAAACTTTCAAGCAAGCTATTATGCGAAATTCTTTTCCTCCCCTCAATATTAAAATGGTTCTGCAACAGGTTGTAGAGTTACAATTGAAGCTCTTACTTGACGAAATTCTAGGTTATAATAAAATCGAGGTAAAAGGGGAAAATGTTCACAAAACCACTTTTATTACTAATTGAAATATTATGTATTACAAATGCCTACCTCCTGGCTTACTTGATGCAAGTACCACTTTTAAAAGGCCTATACACACAACTTACAATGAATTGGTTAGTCTCCATATCTATCTTGATGATTTAATCATGTGCGTCAAGGGGATGATAATTACATCAGAATTCCAAGTGTTGGGTCCTTTCCAAATTGCTTTTGTCTTGGACACTAACTCATACATTTTAATGGATTTACAAAGGCAATTGTTTTCCTACAACATTAACAGTCCTCACTTGAAGTATTGCAAGGGACCAACGTGAAAAAGTTCTAATGCCGATTGGATTTTCTGTATATTAGTAGCTTAGCTCTGCTTTCATTTTTTGGGCTATTTTCCTTTCTTCTTTATAGTAGTTTGATTTCTTCTTTCTGTTTCAAAAATTTTCTTGCCGCTTCTTCATTTTTTTCTTTTATTGCTACTATTTTAATGTCAACTTTTTAACTTCTGTCATGATTTTTTTTCCTATCATTTTTTTTAGTTAATTTGGTCAAGATAGGATGTTGGATGAATTCTGCCACAGTGACACTCCTGCAAGAAATTGTTAGTCAATAAAAATCAATATTACACAGCTGTTATGATGTCTCCTCTTAAGGACTCTTGAAATTTTTATATATTTCCACTGCTGTCTTGTAAAGAATTGGTTATCTCCCACTTCTTCTTGCCATTTCTTCATCCATTGATATTTTAAGAGCAAGTCTAAAAAAATTTCTCCTTAAAGTTGAAATCAGATTCCGGTCGAATGATATAGGACAATGAAGTCAATTTGTGCCCCTCACAATTGGGGGAAATAACACTCGACAACTTTATTAAGACTCAGATTCATACATAGAAAAATATAAACAAAAGTAGAAGGAAAAGAAAAAAACAAAGGAAGAGATGAAGACAAAGGAAGACTTGCAAAATGTATCCACAACTGAGAAGCCACGAGTAAATTTTATGTTAGTTGATGAATGTAACATTCAATAGCAAGAGGGGTGATTGGGAGAAGATAAACAATATCCCCACCCTTTCTTTGTTTTTGTTGCATGGGGGACATGCAAAGCTTTAAATTGTGAGGTATGATGTAAGGTACCAAAAGGAAATATGCATAGTGGAAATACAATTTTTATCACAATTGTTAGCAGAAAGAATGAAACAGTAAGAACAATGACACAATTGATCTAAAATATTATACATTTATTGTCTTGAGAGCAAATTTTGCTTTCATCTTTGAAGGGGAAACCTCCAATAGAGAAGAGATCGAGTACAAATGAATTCACAAGACAAACATTTTCCATGATTTCTACCCCTATTTATACTATTTTGATCTTCTATAGAACATTCTAGAGGTGGAACCTTCTAGTAAGTCTTCTTACATTAGACATGTTCACATTATTTCATAGGAATTATTTACTAATGTTGGCCATTATTACATAACAAAACATATCATTCTATCTACTTGAGGGGTGAGGGAGGTTGTGGGGAGGTTAGGACCCTAACATGCCCTCCCCCTTGAAAACAAATCTTGTCCTCGGGGCTTAAGATGTGGGAATTGATGCAAAATGGCAGCTTCCTCCCATGTGGCATCCTCAGGTTGTGTATCATTCCACTATGCTCGCGTTGGTCCAAGATTACTTGGGGCTACAACCAAATGGATCCTTATTCATCTAATTCAGGGAGACTAGTTTGAATCTGGTACTTGTTTCCAATCACATTATTTAAGAAAGAAACATGAAAAACTAGATGGAACTTAAAGTGAATGGGGAGAGATAACTTGTAAGACATGGGCCCCACGCGCTTGAGTATTGTATAAGGGCCATAAATATTTGGTGCATGTTTCTAGCAGTGAATGAATTTAGGGGGTGTTTGATTATAAGGTTGCAGATGAAGAACCACTTGATCCCCTTCAACAAAGTGGCATTATGAATGATCTTGATCATCTTGTGGCTTCATGAAATTTTGATCCATGACCAAATTCTCTTTGAGGGTACGAATAATGGCATCTCGGATTGTAAGGGCTCTATCAACGTCTTGGACCTTGGAGACATCATGTAGGTAGGATAATACAGAAGGTGGTTTTTGACCATTGATTGCTTCAAAGGGAGTCATGCGAGTAGAACCATGGTAATATGTGTTGTACCACCATTCAATGAGTGGTAACCATTGAACCCATTAAGATTGCTGGTCAGACACAAAACACCTCAAATATGTTTCCAAGCTCTTGTTGACAACTTTTATTTGACCATCAATATGGGGATGATAGGTCATGCTGAGGTGCAATTGGGTGCCCTAGAGCCTGAACAATTCTTGCCAAAAGTTTCTTGTGAAAGTTGGATCTCGGTCGGAGACAATAAAATGGGGCTTTCAATGGAGTTTGAAGATATTTTCCATGAAAACTTGAGCCATGATGAATGATATGAATTGGTGTTGGAAGGCACATAAATGAGCATATTTGGAAAGGCAATTGACGACAACCATGATGACTGATTTATTTCCATATTTGAGTAATCTGACAATGAATTCCATAGAAATATCAGTCCATATAGTAGGTGGAATAGGGAGAGGTTGGAGTGTGCCTGGAGTTTTGATTGTTTCTCCCTTATTGTGTTGGCAAGTATCACATTCAACCATAAAAGTGCATATGTCTTATTGCATGCTTTCCTGAAAAAAGGAATGTTTGATCCCTTCATATGTTTTTTGAAAACCCAATTTCCTTGTTGTTAGTGAAGCATGAAGTTCAAAGAGCATTGTTATCACACAAATCGTAGGTTAGGCAAAACCTGACCCAATCCAAAATATGGAGAGAGCTATGGGAATAACTACCCACTGTCACCTTAGATAAGTACTCCCCTCACATAAGAGATGATGAAATCACCTCAAGGGCACAATCCCGGGTGAACCTAGGGGGATTGAGATAGAATATAGAGAGATAATGAGAGGAACCCCTTAGTTCAATGATGGAAGAGAAATGGGAGCTTGGAAATGATTCTTGTGAATGGAGAAAGGTTTCCAAAGCCTTGATTACCTGTACCAAAGTATTAAACCTACCCGAGACAAGACAAATGACTAAGATACAAGATCAAAGATCAAAGAGACAAGCAAGCGAAGCTTACTATCCTAAAATACAACAATAGATAAATGTATATATCAAAAATGAAATTAGTGGTTTATTGTAGAAATAACCATCAAAAGCATTAAATATTTATTGGGTAATGAAGCACTAAACAAGTAGATGAATTCCCAATAATTTAGCACAAGTTTTGATGGTGAATTAGGGCTGCAAAAGGATGTTTTCAGATATTTTCCAGAGCATCCAAATGGTTGTAGAAAATATTTGATACAACAACAACATTTACCACAAGAAAACTAGCCAACAACTTGCCCAACAATAGCCAATATCAAGTAAATAAACAATAGCAACTTGCCAACTATTTCCAACGGTAAAAGAGTGAGAAATTAAGATTGAAAGAGATAGTTTGCAGCATCCCTAATGGCTGTAGCATCAGTTTGTAACAATAGCAATATATCCTTGAATAATCAAAACGATCTATTGGCTCAAGCAAGCTATTAAGGCACATAATTGATTTCACTTCGAACAAATTCAATATCTCGTAAAATCACGCATTCCAATGAAAAAAATGATTAGTTCCTTGCCAATGGATTATGGAATCTCTTTTGTAAGAGCTAGAGTTTGCAACTTATTTAGGGGTGTAATCCCTTTTACTCCCTATAGCATGCAAAACCTAGCAAGTAAAATCTAGGAGGGTGTAATCCCTTTTACTCCTCCTATAAACCATTGCAAAATAGCTTATCCAAGACAATAGTAGTACATCTTGGTGGAGGGTGTATGCCTTTATGCTCCTCCAAGAGCTTAACAAAATTAACCTTGCAACTAAGATAGAAACAACATAGATTCCTTACCTAGTCCAAGAATTAGCAAGTTAAACTCTTCCTTACCAAGAATATTCTACCACACATGTAAGAACAAGCATCAAGAGAGATAATGCACCACTTCTTCACCAACATACAAGTGTTAAGCATCCAAAAATTGTACAAGAGAGAGAGATAAGATTTTCCCAAGAGGGGCAAAAAATTTCAGCCAAGTCTCTCACTCAAGAGAGAGTGAGTTATGTGAAAATCAAATGAATTTGATCATTATTTTTACAAAACCTCTAAAAAGTGTTTGTCCACATAAATTTAGGGTAAACCAAACAATAAGGGGGCCATTCCCCTTTATTTTTCCCCTTTACAAAATAATTTGAATTTAACCCTAAAAAATGCACATAAAGAAACCCTCAGGGTGACATCTTGGCACTTTAGCAAGTCATTGAGAAAGAAAGAGGAAGTTGTTCGGCCTCCTAAGGCATCCTTCTCATGCACTAGGATCCTCTCAATGGTGCAATGGGTATTCCTCATCTTAGGGTGCCAAGTTTCCATCAAATCATCATCACCACCACAAACCCTAGCCCTAGTCAAGACATCAAGCCCAAGAAGTGTGGTTTGAGGCCTCCAAAGGCAAGTTGTTGGGCTAGATAGGGCTAGGTGATACTATCCAAGGTGTCCTCTCTTGCCTCCAAAGGAAATTTCCACCATCCAGGTGGTCCCAAGTTATGGGTCATGGCATCCAACTCGTGGGCTTCTTGCTCCAATGAAGGCCCAAGATGGGCTTGTTCCTCGAAAACATCCATAAACAAGGTCTTGCAAAGATAGACAAGTGCGCCCTCCAAGGATCTCAAATCAAAGAATCTTGGAAAGTAAAATCACATTTAATAAAAGAGCCACCTAAACATGTGCATCAAAACTACCTTATCAAATTAAACAAGTGCTCAAAGACCCTATGCAATTTTCCAAGTTTAGGTATGGTAGGGTTGACAAGGTGACCTATTGAGTGAATCATTCCTCAAGTCAAGGAGTGTTCCTAGGTGGAACCCTCTCTAAGTCATGTGGATAATATGAAGTGGGTGGGTGTAATATTTTTGGGCATGGGGTTCAAGACATACAAAGGTTTGTAGTGTTTCATTTATGGGTGCCTTTGTAGCGGGTGTGCCACACCTTCATTTTCAATGCATCCTTTTTCCAATCCCATTTATTTTCCATTAATTAATTAAGGTCCATAATGATTGGGTACTCCCAATGGGTAACACAAAGCTTGAGGGGTAGTACCATAGTGCCACTTGAAGGGAGAGGTACATATAGTGCCATAGGGGTAAATAAAAGCTTGTAATGCACTTGTGTAGATCCCTCAACAAGTGGGGCATTTTAATATATGTGTATTTGATTTTGCATGTCTTTGATTTTTTAAGAGAAATGTTTCATTGCTTTGGATTTTATATTTTTCTAGATACTTTCTCTAGGCCTTTAGCCCCTTCTTCCTCGGAAATGAGGTACAATCCCTTCTTGGGTCAGTACACCAGAAAATCCAAAAGATAAAGAGACAAAAAGGGGTAAAGTGTGAAAAGTGATAAGTAAGATCATGAATGATATGATGACTCATCAAGGGGACCTCCCAATAGCAAACCCATCCCCAAGGGTGACCACTTACTAGGGGGAAAAGTCAACCACCAAGGTGAAACAGGGCAAAGAGCATAATTTCCAAGCATATGTTCTATAATTAGAAGTAGCTTTAAATGCAACATATTCAAATGCTTCAACTATTAAAGTGATACTTACCACAATACTTGACTTGTACCTCATCGAGAAAGACCCATCATCTTCTGGAAGCAAGATGATGTGGTGAATGCCATCGTGATGAATCCAAGATGTGTGGTGGTGAAGTGGGTCTCTGTTTGTGCATGTGAATGTTCTCAGCCATCTATCTCTCAGTACTCTATATATGCAGCCAGAGGGCCTCAAGACATCATCTCCTTAGTTGATGAAGACCCCCCTAGGAATATTCATACCCACAGGTGCAAAGTTCTAATAAAACATTGCTAAGCTGAATCCTCAAGCTCCTCTCAATTATATTTTCGGGCCCAAAATCCATTTTTATAGAGATTTGTAATATTTTGTTCTCACACCAGACCTCATGGTGCTTAACTCATAGCACTCAAACCTCTTTTTCCATGTGACCATGCGTTGTGACCAATGCTTATCCACTTAAGCGCTCAAACCTGGGCACTAATCCTCTATGTGACTAATCCCCATGTGTCTAGGCTCTGTGACCATGAGCTTCTTGTATTAAATTCTAAATACTTGGTGGGTGATTATTTCCATATGAGTATGCATCGAAACCATGGTCACGGATGCCATATGTTATAATTTCCCATAGAACATGAGCTTACCCCTTTCTCATCCCGATCCCAGTGGATGTTATAATCTCGTTCATTGATCAAATGAAATTATCAACGGTCATGATACTATCACCATGTGTCATCTGCTGAACAGATGCCCTTACGTCAACATGATGTATATCCGGACCAGATCACTACAACTCCAACTCTTAATACACTAACAAGACCCTGATTCAATATGATGTGTCAATAACCACATGGAACTTCTGACGTGGATATACTATGTGTCGACGTTGACTAAGCTGCCACATGTCACTCTTTGAGTGGTTGCATATATGTGTTGACATATGTCGAGATCAGACTGTTAGAATCCTCTCTGCCTTTTAATCCTTCCTATGTCTGATCTGACAGGTTAACTCTCAAGAATCTTCATTGATCCGATCTCCTCTTTGTCGTCGATTTTCTCTCTTGATAGATGGCTAGGTCTTGTTGCTACATGATTCCACTACACCTCTAATCACCGTTGATTTCTTATTTTCAACGGATGTTTTCCATGTATGTCGGACATCGGTTCGTCAAACCGATTCTAGACATCACCTATTCTTATGATGTTCGAGATCTGAAATTATCTCGACCGTTGATTTGATTTTGTATTTGGATGATCCAATTTACTTCGGCCATAGGATATCAGACATCCCCAACTCAACTCCTCCTTGCTTACTTTTGAAATGATGGGATTGATGGTCACTACTTAATCATTAGGTGATCTGACGATCGTAATTCTTCAATGGGATATAATGAATATCTCCTCCATGATCTTGATCCAATGACTCCCATTTGTTTTCTGGATTATTCGATGGTTCATGATCTTCCTTTGCATAATATGATGATCATTGTTTCTCTCCAATTTGCGAAAGGGTTCGATACTTGTTTCACCTATGCACTGAATCAAATTCAATCCCCAATCGTTCATGACTCCAAATGTTCCAACTATGATCTCATCCAGTCCACCATCACCTTTGTGGTATCGATCTCTTTGATGATCAATGGTCGAGAAACACAATCTACCCTTCTTCTTTTACCGAGACATTTCACAAAGTCAACCTCTGAAACCTGCAATGAACACACTCACAAGTCCGATATGGACTTCAATCACATAAGATAACAACACAACAAAAAGATAATTGAATTCCACACTGACACAGAGAGCCAATAAATATGAAGAATTATATTAATGAATTTCTATACACAATTTACACAAGGCCTTCTTCCTTCTTGGCCTGATTTACATTCAATTGGCCTTTCCTTGGCCTTTGGCCAAACTTGGCCTCACTCACTTACAAATCTCACTCTATCTTGACACACACATCCCCTCTCTTATGATTCCTGTAGGATTAAAATTTTAAACACAGAAGGTCTCCTTCTAGCTCATCAACAAATCCCTAATATTATGCAACTAATACCCACAATAGTACTCTCGTACTTTACAATCGAATCCTCCATACATAGGATGATCTTCCTAAACCCAACTAAATGATAAATTAAGTATTTGTACTTAAATTAGGGAAAAAAAACCATATCCTTCTAGAATCCAACTAAACCAAGCCAAATTACATTAATTCAAAGTTTAGGAACCCACTCCCTTAGTAAATGTCAAGAACCCTAGGTTCAATCAACAGGGTTGATCTTGGAGGTGAAATTCTCTTGCATCAGAATCCCAAGGTTAAAAAT
>ML811586.1:254640-291896 GCA_009831015.1 Picea engelmannii | reverse complement strand
AATCCAACTAAACCAAGCCAAATTACATTAATTCAAAGTTTAGGAACCCACTCCCTTAGTAAATGTCAAGAACCCTAGGTTCAATCAACAGGGTTGATCTTGGAGGTGAAATTCTCTTGCATCAGAATCCCAAGGTTAAAAATGTTCAGGATATCCTAATCATGAGTCTTCATTTGTTGAAGTCCTCCTGGATCCCAAATCCTATGATGTTTCTCACCATTCATCTTGTTGCTTTGCTACTGCCTTGTCGATTTCTGCAACCTTCCAGGATCCCATACTTTACTTTGTTGTTGTGCAACATAACTACTTTGTTTAGTAAGATGTACTGACATGTTGTGATGATTCTTCTTTCTCTGGTATCTCCTCTTGTAAATCCTCAACAAATTCTTCCATAACTCCTCAATGTCCAGTCTTGTCCTCTGTTGGTACACACCATTGTTGCAACTTGTCTGCTGCAATTTTCCACATAAATTTTGTATGGCTACTTCCATCTCTTGGTATTCACTTCTTTGTCTGTCCTCAACTTCTTGAGAACATTTCCCATCAAATAGAACCTTATGCAAACAATATTTCATATCCTTAAGTTGCATGCTCATTCTACAAGATTGCTCAACTAAATTCTGTTCTTGGAATTTATTAAAATGACATATTTTCTGCAAACAATTTATACCTTTTTCTATGATCATGAACCAATGATCATCATCACCATCCTCGTATACTATCATTTCTCACCTGGAAAGCTCCATACTTGTATCATTGTATCCTTTCATAGCTTTTTCCAATATTCCATATACTTCATCATTTGAAGTATCTCCAAGCCAACGATTCGTTCTTTTTTCATCTCCATCATCGACATCCTTTGAACATGCATGAATCCCTCATTCAAAGCTTCCAAGAGACAATACTATATCTTCCTCTGACATGATAGAATTCATAATATGTCTCTTTCTCATGCCTTCATGAGGCAACTCTTCCTTTAGGATAGCTTCCAATGGTTGCATATCTCCATGACCTATAATTCCTGCAAACATGTGCAATTCATCAATCTTAAAAACATGAGACTTCTCAGTCCCCTTAGATGCCTCTAGCACCTTCTCCTTATGCTGGAATAAAATTTCTAAGCTCTTCATGAGGTCTGTAATCTAAACCTCTTCCTCCTCTCCAACCAACCATTACTCCTTGTTCTGGTTCACAATAGTGAACTGTTAGTCCTATCCCCAAAGACTCTCTATAATCAGCTTCTTTGAGTTCTTCTCTGATCTAAAACTTCAATTTGTACTTCAACGTATTTACAATTAATTATTGAATAGGCCATCTAACTTTCCTCTTCAGTCTCCAACCATATCTCTAGTTTTCCTCAGTCTCATGTAGAAATTATATAATTTTACTGAGCCTCTCCTTTAGCTCAACAAATTCTCTGTCAAGTTCCTCTTGACTCATCCTCTTTATTCCAACTGCTTTGGCATCTTTCTTTCCTCTATCGTGGATTCTTCCTGAACCTATGACATGACCATATGTGGTCATCTCCATCCCTTTCTATTTTGAAATTATCCTAGTCCATTGTGAGCTGCATCAAGCCCTTGTAATAACAAGTTACTTCTTAACCTGTTACAATACCTCACCAAGTTATCTCTATGAACTTGGCCTTTTGGTATCCTACTGATTCTCTCCACTAGAACCTTCTAAGAACTCCTCTTCTCTTCTCTAGCCCTGCACTTTTGCGCACACCTTCTCTGGAAAATCTTCTTGTTTTCCTTACTTCCAATCTTCAGCTGGATCAGTTCCTTGCCACAGTCTTCAAGAACTTCCTTTATTCCCTATTACAGTTCTCCTGTTGTAACCATTCCCAACACGGATACATGTAATCAACCATTTCAAATTAGTTGAAAAAAAAAAGACCAATTAACTGCAATACCTATGTGATGATATTGTCCAATTTTTTTCACTTTAATGGACAACTCTTGTCCAATGCTTCCGCAGTAACCCACTAAGAAATTATGTAGGATTCCTTCTGTTGAACTTCATCTCATCTCTTTATCCTCTGCGTAGTTATCTCCACAATCCTCCTTCTGCAATGGCCAATTTCCTTTTCAAAGAGATTTTGGTCTGATACCAATTGATGAAATCGATTTCCATGCTCTAATACCACTTGATGAAGACCCCCTTGGGAATCCCATACCCATAGGTGCAGAGTTCTAATAAAACTCTGCTCAACTCAATTCTCAAGTTGTTCTTGATTATATTTTTGGGCCCAAAATCCCCTTTGACAAATCTTTGTAATATTTTGTTCTCGCATCGGACCTCATGGTGCTTAACTCATAGCATTCAAACCTCTATGTCTACATGACCATGCATTGTGACCAACTCTTATCCACTTGAGTGCTCAAAACTGGGAACTAATCATCTATGTGACTAATCCCCATGTGTTCGGGCTCTGTTACCACAAGCTTCTCGCATTAGGTGCTAACTCCTTGGTGCTTATATTCCATATGACTATGCATTAGAACCATGGGCGTGGATGCCAGATGTTGGACTTTCTCAAAGAACATGAGCTTACCCCTTTCTCCTCTCGACCCTAGTGGATTTTATAATATCATCCGTTGATCAAATGAAATGATCAGTGGTCATGATACCATCACCATTTGTCATCTCCTATGTATATACCCTTATGTTAGCATGACATATATCGGGACCGGATCACCAGAACTCCAACTCAATACACTAACAAGACCCCGATTCGGTATGACGTGTTGCTAACCATGTGAAACTGTTGACGTGGATCTACTACGTGTCGACGTTGACTAAGTTTCCACATGTCACCTCGATATGTGACTTTCACACACTCCAAATTTTGAATGGACACTGACACGTGTCGTCCTTCGTGTGGGCCACATGTCACTCTTTGAGTGGTTGCATACATTTGTTGATGTATGTCGGGATCGGACTACCAAACTCCTCTCTACCTTTTAATCCTTCCTATGTCTGATCTGATAGGTTAACTCTCGAGAATCTTCATTGATCTAATATCCTCTTCATCATCGATCTTCTCTCCTGATGGAGGACTAGGTATTGCTACTCCATGATTCCACTACACCTGTGATCTGTTGATTCCTTCTTTTCAACGAATGTTTTCCACGTATGTCAGACATCGATTTGCAAGAACGATTCTAGACTTTACCTTTTCTTATGATGTCTGAGATTCAAAAGGATCTAGATCACTGATTTGATTTTAGATTTATACGGTCCAATTTACTTCGGATGTCATATATCATACATCCCCAACTCAACTCCTCCTCGCTTGATTTTAATCTCATGGGATCGATGGTCACTAATTAATCGTCAGGTGATCTAACGATCATAATTCTTCAACTGGATACAATGAAGATCTCATCCATGATTTGATCCGATGACTCCCATTCGTCTTTTAGATGATTTGACAGTTCATGATGTTCCTCTGCACGATCCGACAGTCACTATTTCTCTCTAATTTGAAAAAGGGTTCAATCCTTGGTTCACCCGCGCACAGAGTCAAATTCAATCTCTGATCGTTCACGACTCCAAACATTCCAACTACGATCTCATCCAATCTTCTATCACTTTTGTGACATCGATTTCTTTGATGATCGATGGTCAAGAAACAAAATCTTCCCTTCTTCTTTGACTGTGAATTTTCACACAGTCAACCTTCAAAACCTACAATCACCACACTCGCAAGTCCAGTTTGGAATTCAATCACATAGATAACAATGTAATGGAAAGATACCTGAATTCTGCACTAACACAGAGAGCCAATTAATATGCAAAATTCTATTAATGAATTGTTGTACACAATTTACACAAGCCCTTCTGCCTTCCTAGCCTTATTTACATTTAATTGGCCTTTCCTTGGCCTTTGGCCACACTTGGCCTCACTCACTCACATATCACTCTGTCTCGACACACACATCCCCTCTCTTCTGATGCTCGTAGGATTACAATTTTAAGCATGGAAGGTCTCCTTCTAGCTCATCAACAAATCCCTAATATTATGCAACTAATACTCACAATAGTACTCTCGTACTTTACAATCGAATCCTCCATACATATGATGATATTCCTGAACCCAACTAAATCCTCAATTAAGTCTTTATACTTCAATTAGGGAAAATAAACCATATCCTTCTAGAATACAACTAAACCATGCCAAATTACATTAATTCAAAGCTTAGGGAACCCACTCCCTTATTAAATGTCAATACCCCTAGGTTCAATCAACAAGGTTGATCTTGGAGGTGAAATTATCTTGCATCATTAGTTATCCCCAAAAATTGGGGATAACATCTGGCTCCTACTTGGGGACATGTACTCTCCATAGAGTGCATGAGAACCTCAACATGTCTTGGTTAGACCTATTCCTACACTGAAACATAAAATCGTGAAATCTAGGGTGGCTCACTCACCCTTTGCTAATATAATCGAAATCAAAATTTCAAAAATGACAATTAATCTAGAAAACAAAATTTTGTACTTTTCATATAATATGATGAAAGAGAAACATGTAAATCAATAATGCAAGTAGAGAAAAATGAAAAACAAAGGTGAAATGCGACTAAACTACCACGAGCAATCAAGATGCAAAAGAAAGAAAGAAAGATGACCTACCTACTTACCTAGGGCCCTAGGGCCTTGAATATTAGGTGATGGGTGATGTCAGGTGAAGTCATACAACCAATGCAACCACTTTCTCAACATATCACCCAAATGCTTTCCCCTATGCTTAATTATAAAACATATCAAGGACACGTTAAGCACATAATAATCATGGATATGAAAAAACATATAATCAATCATGAGAGGAAAATCATGGAGATGGGTGGGAGGGAGGAAATCTTGTTGGAAAGGGAAACCAAAAGCCTAATCGTCCCGAAAATCTTGCCTGAAATGATGGCCAAAAACTTGATCAACCCACTTCTGAATATGACTACTCTATATAGAATGTGGCTCATCTTTATCTTTAATTAGAGCACCATTGCTTCCTGAATATTGAGGGGAGATGAGAGATCGAAAGAAAATTGTATGGCTTTGTAAAGAAGAACGAAGGCAAGGGATATCCTCATATTCGAAAAAAGAAATCCTTCTGCTACTAAAAAATTGTTGCCCTTTCATCAACATATCCTTGTAAAGTGCCTTAGGACGAAAATAATATTTCTCTGCAACATGAGTCTTTGACTGCTCTGGGATGACCGCGTCCTTGTATCCATCAAAGGTGGTTGGAAATATTTGGAGAAAAAATATGAATCCTCAAAAGTGCATGAATCACAACTCACAAGGGATGACCGAAAATCATCATGAATTTATGGTGACAAGTCATCCTCAACTAGGTGGAATATCCATGACCATATCATCATCAAGCTTCTAAGAATTCAAATCATATGCGCATGAAGACCATTCCTCCAAAGGTGTCAACTCAACCCTCTTTTCCTAAGGATCACCCTCAATGTCATAAATCGGTTATTTGTCAAAATTGGATCCCACATCCCATCTATGTCTCCTAAATTGTATGAAGTCATCGATGCGTTGATTAACCGTGTCAGAGAAGTCCTCCACAAAATTATTTTCATCATTTGGATTAATCACTTCTTCATATTTACAGACAAAAGGAAAAAAAGGTTGAACAACTTCATCTTCGTTAAGAAAGAGAATGGACATTGATGTCTTATCTAGATTCTTAGTATGTGGCACTTCATATGAATTCTCCTTTCTCTTCATGGACATGCCCCTCTGGCACCTCTTCATCACAAGGGGTTTAATCCTCAATGTAGAGTGTTTTTTTTTTTTTTTTTGAAAAACAATAAAAGGAAAACTCTCATTCTTCTCGTCATTGTGGAATTGTCTCCGACGAGTGACATTTTTTCAAGATCTTGAAATTAATTGGAGTCTTCCTCTTTGTGTAAATGTCCTTCAAATAAAATGTCCCTCAAATGCTCAATCAGATCCAAAGGAAACATCCTTTCCTAAAAATCATCCTCAAGGTTCTGAACCATTTCTTCAAACTCTTAGGACTTTGGTCCACAATGTGTGATAAATTATTGGATGAGGATGGTTAAACCCATTGAGATACATGCATGCTTGATCAAATTCCTCTATTTCTTATCTAGGGATGCCAAGAACAATTGCGTAGATTCATCACCCTGGGTTAACTGATACCAATAAATGTATTGAGTAAACTTGACAACATATGTAATGACCAAACATGGCTTACCATCAAACTTTGGGATATCATTCCACCTTTTTAGTAGGTTTTCATCATACACATCCATGGTTCAAAATATGGAAAGGGTAATCAGGGAAAGGTGGGTTCTTGGGTTGCGGAGTCGTGAGATGAACCTAGAAAGTTCATGAAAGAAAAATGGGAGAGGGAACTTCCCTTAGGTGGAGTTGCCAGGAAAACTAGGGAAAGTCTTTGGGATAGCTTGCCAAAGTGTCATTAGGGTTTGGAAGAGGATTCAAAATCCTCCTTGACAATGATGCCAAAATGTTATCGCACAAATTGTAGGTTGGGAAAATCTCGACCAATCCACAAGATGGCGAGAACTATGGGAATAAATACCCACTGCCACCTTAGATAGGTACTCCCCTTGCTTTAGAGATGATGAAATCACCTCAAGGGGGGAAACCTGGGTGACCCTAGGGGGATTGAGAGAGAATATGGAGAGATAATGAGAATAACCCCTTAGGTAAATGATGGAAGATGAATGTGATCTTGGAAATGAGTCTTGTGAATGGAGAAAGGTTGCCAAAGCCTTGTGTACCTCCACCAAAGTGATAAACCTACCCAAGACAAGACAAATGATCAAGATACAAGCTCAAATATCAAAGAGAAAACCAAGTGAATCTTGTTGTCCTGAATTACAATAGTAGATAAATGTATATATTAGCAATGAAATTAGTGATTTACCGCAAAAATAACCATCAAAATCATTAAATATTTATTGGGTAATGAATTACTAAACAAGTAGATGAATTCCCAATAATTTAGCAGAAGTTTTGATGGTGAATTAGGTCTGCAAAAGGATGTTTTCATATATTTTTCAGAGAAGACAAATGGCTATATAAAATATTTTCTACAACAACAAATTTTACCCCAAGAAAACTAGCCAACAACTTGCCCAACAATAACCAATATCAAGTAGATAAACAATAACGACTTGCCAACTATTTCCAATGGTAAAAGAGTGAGAAATTAAGGTTGAAAGAGAGATTTTGTAGCAGCCTTAATGGCTGTAGAATCAATTTGTAACAACAAGAAGACATCCTTGACTAATCAAAATGACATAGTGGCTCAAGCAATCTATCAAGGCAAATAATTAATTCCACTTCAAACAAATTCAATATCTCGTAATATCATGCATTCCAATGGAAGTAATTTATTTCTCCAATGCAAAAAATGATTAGTTCCTTTCCAATGGGTTATGGAGTCTCTTGTGTAAGAGCTATGGTTTGCAACTTCTTTAGGGGTGTAAGTCCTTTTACTCCCTAGAGCATGCAAAACCTAGCAAGGTAAATCTAGGAGGGTGTAAGCCCTTTTACTCCTCCTAGAAACCTTTACAAAATACCTTATCCAAGAAAATAGTGGTAAATCTTAGTGGAGGGTGTATGCCTTTATACTCCCCCAAGATATTAATAAAATTAACCTTGCAACCAAGATAGAAACAACATAAATTCCTTACCTAGTCCAAGAATTAGCAAGATAAACTCTTCCTTACCAAGAATATTCTACCACACATGTAAGAATAAGCATCAAGAGAGATAACACACCACTTATTCACCAATAAACAAGTGTTAAGCATAACAAAATTGCACAATATAGAGAGATAATATTTGCCTAAGAGAGGCGAAAATTTCAGCCAAGTCTGTCACTCAAGAGAAAGTGAGTTATATGAAAATGAAATGAATTTGATCCTTTTTTATACAAAACCTCTAAAAAGTGTTTGTCCATATAAAGTTAAGGAAAACCAAAAAATAAGGGGACCATTCCCATTTTTTTCCCCTTTACAAAATAATTTGAATTTGACTTTAAAAAATGCACATAAAGAAACCCTAAGGGTGACATCAAACCCTTCTAGGGTGACGTCTTGGCACTTTAGCAAGTTGTTGAGCAAGAAAGAGGAAGTCGTTGGGCCTCCTAAATCCTCCCTCTCATGCGATAGGATCCTCTCAATGGTGCAAGGGGTCTTCCTCATCCCAATGTGCTAATTTTACATCAAATCATCATCACCATCACAAACCCTAGCCCTAGTGAAGACGTCAATCCCAATAAATGTGGTTTGTGGCCTCCAAAGGCAAGTCATTGGGATATATAGGGCTAGGTGACACTGTACAAGGTGTCATCTCTTTCCTCCAAAGGAAACATCCATCATCCAGTTGTTCCCAAGGTGTGGGTCATAGCATCCAACTTGTGGGATTCCTGCCCTAATGAAGGCCCAAGATGGGCTTGTTCCTCCAAAATTTCCATCAACAAGGTCCTGCAAAGACATACAAGTGTGCCCTCCAAGGATATCAAGTCAAAGCATCATGGAATAAAAAATCACATTTAATACAAGAGCCACCTAAACATGTGCATCAAAACTACCTTATCAAATTAAATGAGTGCTCAAAGACTGTATGCAATTTGCCAAGTTTAGGTATGGGAGGGTTGACAAGGTGACCTATTGGGTGAATCATTCCTCAAGTCAAGAAGGGTTCCTAGGTGGAACCCTCTCTAAGTCATGTGGAGAAGGTGAAGTGGATGGGGGTAATAATTTTGGGCATGGGGTTCTTAACTTACAAGGGTTTGTAGCATCTCATTCATGGGTGCCTTTCTAGAGGGCATGTCCCACCTTTGTTTTCAGTGCATCCTTTTTCCAAGACAATTTATTTTCCATTAATTAATTAAGGTCCATAACGAATGGGTACTCCCAATGAGTAACATAAATATTGGGGGGATGTACCACAATGTCACTTGAAGGGAGAGGTACACAAAGTGCCATAGGGGTAAAGAAAATCCTATAACACACTTATGTAGATCCCTCAAACAAGTGGGGCATTTTTATATATGCGTATTTGCTTTCGTAGGTATTTTATTTTTAAAGAGAAACATTTCATTGTTCTCAAGACTTCTTTGGGAAAGCATCTGGAAGGTTATAGTTTTGGATTTTATCTTTTTCCATCTACATTCCCTCTGGGCCTTCAACCCCTTCTTCCGAGGAAATGAGGTACAATCCCTTATTGGGTCAGTACACCTGAAAATCCAAAAGATAAGGAGACAAAAAGGGGTGAAATGTGAAAAGTGATAAGTATGATCAAGAATAATACAATGACTCATCAAGGGGACCTCCCAGTAGAAAACCCATCCCCAAGGGTGACCACTTACTAGGGGGCAAAGTCAACCACCAAGGTGAAACATGGCAAAGAGCATAATTTCCAAGCAGACGTTTTATAATCAAAAGAAACTTTAAATGAAACATATTAAAATGTCTCAAGTATTAAAGTGATACTTACCACAATACTTGACTTTGATGGAGCAAGACCCATCGTCTTCCAGAAGCAAGATGATGTGGTGAATGGCATCATGACAAATCCAGGATGTGTGGTGGTGAAGTGGGTCTATGTTTGTACATGTGAAAGATGCCAGTGATATGTCTCTCAGTACTCCATGTCTACAACTTGAGGGCCTCGAGACATCATATCCTTACTTATCCCTAGAAATAGGGGATAACAAGCACTATGGATTTAAAGTGAGATTGTTTTCTCAAATAAAAGCAACGTTTATAGAGAAGCTCCTCATTGTGCCAAGTGTATCCCAAAGATGCATGAGGATCTTGTTTCAATTATTGTATCAAGCGAGAAATTTTGGGATCTTGGAACTATTCCTGTCAAACTGCCTTTGACCAATTTGCTACAATGAAGGAGAGTGAAAAGAGGGACCCTTCTTCTTCATATTTTTGGGAAATAGCATCCACAACCACATTTTATTTTCCCTTATTGTAAATGATCTCATAATCATAGCCGAACATTTTGGTCAACTACTTCTATTACTCAGGGGATGAAATAATTTGTTCCAAAAAATATTTGAGGCCATGATGATCAGTTTCAATTTGGAAGTGGTGTCCTAGCAAGTAAGGACGCCAAAGATCCACCACATGAAGAATAGCCAACATTTATTTTTCATAGGTGTATTTTCCCAAGTGTCTCTCAGAAAGTTGTTTTGCTAGTGAAGGCCAAAGCTCTGCCATGTTGCATGAGAACGACCCCAATGCCTTTCCCAGCATCGTCACATTCAAAAATTAAAGTCTTTGTGAAGTCGGGCAGTGCCAAAAAAGGATTTGTATGCATAGCCTCTTTCAAAGAATGAAAGGATTGATTAGCGATTAGAGTCCAAATGGAAGTATTCTTTTTAAGGAGATTAGTGAGTGGGATTGCAATTTTTCCACAATTCTAAACAAACTTGCGGTAATATCCAATTAAACCTAGGAAACCTCTCAAAATTTTAAGAGTTTTAGGATGGGGCCAATCCTTCATAGCTTTTATTTTCTTAGGATCCACACAGACATGATCCTTACCAATAATATAGCCTAGATACTCTACTTCAAAAGCTCCAAAATCACATTTAGATTATTTGAGAAATATTATGTGCTGAGATAGTAATTGTAAGACTTGATCCACATGGGCAGGATGGGATTGCCAATTTTTACTATAACTGAGGATATCATCAAATAAGAGAAGTAAAAACCCTAGTTTACTATAAATGAGGATATCATCAAATAAGAGAATGCAAATTCAAAACTCTGGTTTTCACAGAAATTGGAGAAAACAACTACTTCTCCATTGTCTTCCTGAAACTCTATGTCATCAATTGGTTTTGATTCTAAATTTTTTGTACATACAACTTCAGAGAATGAAAGGAATAAATATCCATTTGACTGACTATCTTGATATCTATCTTGGTCACACAAAATCTAGCAAGACTGTTGCAGACTTTCAACAAACTCATGAATATGAATATGGCTGTCATCATTAAAATCCTGCTCGGTTTCATTTTCATCTAAGAGAGAAGATACCATTTCTTGTTGGTGATGAAAAGGGTTTTCATATAAATCTTCTAGTCTTTATTCATCCATGAACTCTTAATCACCATAAATTTTTTCCAAATTTTGAATGAAATTTTCAAAATGATCACAACAATTTTGAACCAACAACAAAGATGAATAGAATTCTTTATAATGCTCATAAAATGTTGTATGAAAATCTTGTAATGAATAAAGACTTGCCAACGGTAAATTTTCATATCATTATTTTTCCTTTCCCTCCAAGGTGGCCATGAACATATTCATTAGACAATATTCATGAATTTGAACCCTTAGCTTACGCACATGCATGTGGAATTTAACCAAGTGCAAAGCAACATTGTCTCCTATGTCATCTCTGAATTTTGGCAAATATGTATGTCAATCTATATGAGGCATTCGATTTGGAAAACCAAGAATGTGAGCATGATTCATAGGAGCATACCTCATGGATTGAGAATCCATCTTGAACTAGTGGAGTCACCATGAAAGTCTTTAGGCTACTGAGTCTTTGGACAATGGAGTCGCCATGGAAATTCTGATCTTTGGATTTGTCTAAAACTGGAGTCATGTGAATGGTACAACCTTCATGTGTTTGGATTTTGTTCACCATCAAAATTCAAATCTGAAATTTTTTGTTTCTCCCAGGAAACATTTCACTTTCATTCGCCGACAATGACGCCAAAATGTTATCACTCCATAATTTCCCTTAGTCACGGGAGAAAAACCAGGGAGGTAACCACAAACCACTTTGGGCTTGGAATCTGGCCTTTCCAAACTAGAGAGGGCTCTCTCAATGTAAATTAGGCTCAATAGCCAGATCTGAAATAGAAATAAGTTTTTAAGAAGTGGTGGCAAAACAGAGAGAGAAATCCATTGGGCATGGAGTCAAATTTGAAGCAAATGGAGCTATCAGTGATTGGTGGGTAGAACTATCAAGGAAGCAGAGGCTAGATAGATGATAATCTTTCAGTTCAAAATATTGTTGTTGTATAATGGAATAAAGAGGAAACAAATAACTACATTTAGAGCACCAATTGGGATGAATTCTGATTGAGTTAAGAAGAGATAACAATACTTAAATTGCTTGAATCTAAAGCATCAATATCAGATGAATTCCAGAACATTATCTTTCCAATTTAAGTATATAAAGGTTGCAGATGAAATGATAAAATAAAACAGGAAATGCATACATAATATAGAAACACACACTTCATATCACCACCACAAGAATCTCTGGTATGAAGAACACTGTACTTATGCACTAATATTCCATTAAAATCCAGAAAGATTACAAATGCTTAAGAGAATTTCCCTTTATGCTTCTGCCAACCCTTTAGTCAATCAAAATTACCAATATATAGAGAAAAAATCTTCCCCAATCTGAGGAGGTCAATCTCAACTCCTTCCCAAAGTTGGATCTGGTTACAAAATTATAACAACACATTTAGAATTGCCTGCTAGGAAATAATAATCATTTTTCTGGAAAATTGGTTGTAAAGATCCATTCAAATATTCCAAACCATGACACTTATGAAGAAACTGAGAGAGGTTTTTGTTAATGGGCTTGTTATTGAAAAAATCCTCTTTCACTTTTCAAAAATTCCTCTCCATAGTCTCGGTATCCATGCCCAAAGATAATGACTAAAACATGAAATCATTAAATGTTTAAATTTGAAAAATAGGCTGTAAATATACATTCTAATATTCCAAACCATGGCCACTAATAAAGCATTCATAGAAGAAGGTGTCAGACATGCCTTCATTTTAGAAATCCAATTGCTCAAAAGAAACAATGTATTCTTCCATTGTACCAAATTGTTTAAGCTTGGTCAAACGTCCCAAATGATGTGTGTCTGTGTCAAAGTGTTCATAAAGGTCTGCAAC
This sequence comes from Picea engelmannii, assembly GCA_009831015.1. Classification (NCBI taxonomy): domain Eukaryota; kingdom Viridiplantae; phylum Streptophyta; class Pinopsida; order Pinales; family Pinaceae; genus Picea; species Picea engelmannii. Next base: position 278,925 of record ML811586.1, on the reverse strand, counting down.
AAACTGGGTCCAAACAATATACCCTTTATGTGATTTTTTACACCATTTCCACCATTTACATTGTTCAATATCCAAATAAAGGATGTCGATATGAAGTTTGATCAAGTCATCGGTGATGCCATGCAAGGAGAAATAATGTTCCATTTGAGTTACCCATTCTGTGGGGTTTGAGCCATCAATTTTATTCACCTTAACTTTGGGAAGATGCAAGTCATGAATAAGGGGGTTAGAATGAAATGCCATGGAATGGGATGAGTCCGTACTCTCTTAGTGTGTAGGTTGTGCAGAGGAGATACGACTATGGGATTGAGTAATCACCATTGTCAATTTGTCCACGGTGTCAAAGAGGATGTCCAGTTGGGTGAGCCGGGAATTTATGGTAGAAATATTTGATGTAAGATCAGATATATATTTCTTGTTATTCTTCTGGGCTTGGCCTAAGGTAGTGAGACGTTGGTCAAAATATTAGTTATGGGTGTGGGCCATCTGGGAGGTAAGTGGGAAATAATAGGGTTGGTAGCTCTGTACGAAAGGGCTTATGAAAGAGTGGTATTGTTGCGATCAATGTGAAGAGAGGAATAAAGTGGTATAGGTCCCAAATAAGGGTGTCGGGGAGGGTGTGTGGGACCATAGAAAAAAAGGATTGTGAGAGAGGGGTAGCATGGTGATCAATGTGAAGAGAGGAGTCTAGTGGGATAGGTCCCAAATAAGGGTGATGGTGGGACCACTATACTCTTTTTTTCCTTTTTCCTTTTTTGTACTCATTTGGAGTTATACTCGTGTTTGAGTAATATTGCAGTGACATAATGCCCAAATTCTTAATAGTTAAAATTGTGTAGGAATTTCATGACTTGGATGTAGGAAGCAGCGTTGCACACACGGGATGTGAAAAATTTCCACTCTATTTCTATTCTATTTTATTATAACAACAAGGTTTAGGGTTTTGAGGGTTCCTACGAACACAAGATTGTCCTGTGCTATAACTCTCTGATATACTGGTGAGTCCAACAATAATACTTGGCCTAATATCTTAGGGCTCTAAGGAGGCTCAATTGTACCCTTATTTGTGCCACCCAATTACTAAGGTACATGAGAGTAGTCTTCTTGAGGGTTGTTCTTGGTGCCATTATAGCAGTAAAATGATCGATTGGCTGATATAAAATTGGTTTTAGGAGACCTATGGGAATCCATATATACCCTAGAGTATGTGGGAGTGAATGGTCATGTACAGGTGTTGTCTAATGCGATACTACCTGAAGGGGTACCAACAAGGGTTACAAAGGTTTCCAACTAGGCGAAACAATGTGTTTCGAGTAACCACATGAAACCTTTTGTGTTTCCAGCGTGTGTTCTTCCCCGACCACATTTTTACCCACTGAGCGACAGATCACTGTGCTTTAAAGATGTCAACACATGTCTCTAGCCTAAAAATTGTTTTACTAAAAATCTGTAGAGGAAAGTGTTATGATACCATTTGTAAGATAACAGAAGGAAATATGCAGAGCATAAATACAATTTTTATCACAATTGTTAGGAAAAAGAATGAAACAATAAGCACAATGACAAAATTGATCCAGAATATTATACCTTTATTGTCTTGAGAGAAAAGTTCACTTGCCTCTTCGAGGGAGAAACCTCCAACAGAGCAAAGCTTGAGTACAAATGAATTCACAAGACAAACATTTTCCATGATTTCTACCCCTATTTATACTATTTCTATCTTCTAGAGAACATTCTAGAGGAGGAACTTTCTAGAGGCAGAACCTTCTAGCAAGTATTCTTACATTAGACGTGTTCATATTATTACATAGGCCTTATTTACTAATGCTGACCTTTATTACATAGAAAAACATATTATTCTATCTACTTGAGGGGTTAGGGAGGTTAGGACCCTAACATATGATGAGCCCCATAATTGTCTTATTTTGCTCATATTTTATGGCGATTTTTCCTTCCCAAAAACCTTAGACATTACCATTGTTAAGATAAATACCTATTGCAACGACCAATTTTGTAGTCATTAACAATTTATTGATTAGTTACGTGTAGTTATTTTGGCAGTATTTTATGAGTTTTAGTGCTGAAAATGTTTGAGTTTTCTTGTATGTTAATGAATGGATGTTAGTGATAGTTCTATTAATGGGTTATGAATGATGTTTTCTTTGGATATGATGTCTTATTAATGTATAAGGAATATGAAATAGTTTCATCAACATTGAATGTCATATCAATAATTGGTGGGGGATAGAGATTGGGTAATATCGGCTTTTAAGCTGCTATTCAAGTTTGGGATTACTAGTATGCTCCATGTGCCAAGATTCGATACATCACCAAGAATAAGGAAATGCATGTGGTTGTTTTCATGCACCCACAGTGGTGGGATCTAGCTTAAAAATTAGATCAGTATCGATGAGGAAAATGTTCAGGCCGTCACAGAGTTTCCATGAGATGGGAACAATGTCACTAAGGAATTCACTGCGTGTCTAGTTGTGGAAGGGAAAGAAGAAGAAGCATACAATATGTACTTCTACCTCAAGTAAAATTCCACAAAGTGTACATAAAGATATTAAATCTCCTCTATCACCAACATACTGATGGCCATGGCTACCCAACTTCTATTGACAATGGTATTTTGCACTTGTTGCATAGGAGAATGTTCAAAACATGATGTCCATGTAGTAGACATATGTGAAAATTAGGTTGAACTATGTTTCATAATTGACCAATGAAATTCCCTAAAGTTACATAGGTGCACAAGGTTAGAATAAATAATTCCAATTTGGAACATTTCTGCTCCTACTAGCATTCTCACAGTGGGGCAAGTCAACATGTATCAACCTCCCCATAAGGGATCTCATGGTTAAGTTCATTGCAATGTGATATGTAGGATTGGAATATTCTATTTAAAAGGCCACACAAGTCATCATAGATACGACATTTGAGAGATACTACATAACCATGTGGGATGTGATCCAAAAGCCTCCAAAATCCCCAAGTCCGTCATTAATACCTATGGAAAATGGTATAAATTCAAGATCGACCATCATTGTTGTTATATGTGGTTGTGTAACAGAGATGGAATGATAGATAAGGAGGTGTAAATTGAACTCCTCATGTTTATTCTAACCCCCAAGTAGGTGGGACAAATCCTTAAGTAGTGATGTAAGAATAAGGAGGAGATGAAAAAGTAACAAGGAAAGAAAACATAAAATACAATTAGGGTGATGGGAGAAAAGAACAAGCCATTATTTATTGGTGCTAAGGATGCACCCATAGGGGTTGATAAAAAATAATTGAGGATGGATGAGGAAGGAGATACCACACCATCTGTAGAGTCGGATTAGTTAGAATTATAAAGGAGGATGGGACCCATTGTCATCAACACGATGGAATTTAAACCTGTAATACGAAGAGTGTGAACACCCCTCCTCCCATTGTAGGGGCCTTTGGTAGCAGGGCATTGTGCAACACAATTGTGTCACCTCAAGTTAAGACAAAGATCACAATCATTGATGCGTGAACCTTGTTGTTGCAATAGAGTGAACATGTTAGGGACCTAACCTACCTAACCCCTCAAGTGGGTAGAATAATAAATTTCCATATAATAAAGGTCAATATTAATAAGGCCTAGCAATAATGAGGAATAAGACAAATGTAAGAAGACCTAAGAGAAGCTTCTTCTTCTAGAAGGATCTTCCTCTAGATTGTTCTTTTGGATAGATAGATTTAGTATAAATAGGAATATAGGGTATACAAAGTTTTGTCTTGGATATTATTGTAATAGAGATCTGCTCTGCTAGAGGTAGCCCTCTCAAAGAGGCAAGTGAACATTTCTCTCAGTAATCAAAGTGCTCTTTCTGGTGTTATTATGGTATTATTATGATATTATTGTGGTCTTGTTCTGGTTATATCACTGTTTCTCTATCTAGCTAATTATTTCTGTTTTGCATACTATTTTATATCTGGAATACTACAAGTGGTATCAGAGCACCTTCCTCAACAGAAAATTGTGGGTTAATTTTCTTTTCAAGGTGGAGACGTATTCTGACGTCTTAAAGCTACAAAGATCTGTCGTTACATGCATAAACCTATGGTTGGGGATTCATACACACAGGAAATATAAATGGTACTTAAGCGCACATCTGTTGTCCACCCTTGTAACCCCTTTTGGTACCCCTTCGAGTGGTAGTGCATTAGACAACACCTGCATACAGATCGACCTATATCTCCTAAATCCCTCCATATATAAATTGATCAGCCGCCTGAATGCTATAGTGCCACCGAGAACATCACTCAGGAAGATACTCTCTAGTACCTGGGTAGTCCGGTAGAACGACTAAGGGAACGGTTTAGCCTCCTTAGTTGGTGCCCTGAGACATTGGGTCGAGTACTACTATTGGACACTGCACATATATCAGAGAGCTATAGCATAGGGCACACCCTTGTCTGTAGAACCTTTGAATACCCTAACCCACACAACTGTGTATTCTGCATTCGGTTTGTGAAATTACTACACATTTCTTCCTGTTAATCATTTGGGCATTTCGTCACTGCAGTATTCTTCAGGATGGAGTATAACTTGGCATGAGTAAAAAATAAAAAAATAAAAAGAAAGTATAGTGGTCCCACCGACACACTTATTTGGGACCTATTCCATTGGATTCCCCCTTTTTCCTTGATCACAACCATACCCTTCATTTTAATCCTTTTTGTTTCAGTGTACCCAACCCCTTCCCAGTTTCCTTATTTTTTCGCCTATTCCATTATATTTTCCTTCTCGCACTGATTGTCGTGGTACCTATCACTTATAAGTCCTTTTTTGGTGTCCCACCCACCCATTTTTCCTTACCCACACTTCCCCTTTCCAAATGGCCACCACTTGAAACCAAGAACTCCACACTTCCATCAATCAAGCCCATGCTTCCATCAAACAAATGACATGTGATATTTTCTCTACCAATTCCCGAATTGAAAAGGTAGAGCACAAATTTGACACCATTGAAGCCAAATTCACAACCCAATTTACTACCCTCCATTCTGTTGTCAATTAATTATTGAACCGCCCTAGGGGTCCTTCCTCATCATACCAACATGATGTTGTTGATTCCTCTCAGTATCTGCATTTTTAATCCAACTCCTTTCATCGTGAACCCCATCTTCCATGCATAGAGGTCAATAAATTTGATGGCTCCGATCCTACAGGTTGGGTCACTCAAATGGATCATTATTTTTCTCTGCATGGTATTACTAATGAGTTGGCCAATCTTCACTATGTTGTCCTCTATATAGATCCTGAATGGTGGAAATGGTGTAAAAATTCATGTCAAGGGTATACTGCCTGGAACCATTTTGTTGCAGAGCTCTATGCCCACTTTGATACTAATACCCACTCTCTTGGTTGTTTGACCAAGTTGAAACAGTCAAGCACAGTGTAATACTTTATCACTGATTTTGAGCATTTGGCCTTTCGAAAAAAGGGCATGTCAGATGCATTCTTCCGTGAATACATTATAAGTGGCCTCAAGGATGAAATCCAATCCCAAGTTCTCATGGTCCACCCTTAGACTTTGTTGGAAGCTACTAAACGTGCTAAAGAGGCCCAACAAGTTGTTTTTTCCCAGAACAAAAAACCCGCTTTTGTTCCTTGCCCTCGACCCACTAATCCTAACCCCCATGTCACTCCCCTCAAGGTCCAAAAACTAACTAGGGCTAAAATGGTTGAACACCAACTGAAGGGTCTTTGCTATACTTGTGATGAAAAATATTTTCCGGGGCACAAGTGTAAGGAAAAAAAAATTTTTATGGCCATTTTCGAAGATGCTATTGAAGATGATGTGACAGTTCCTCTTGTTGACGAGCCCTCCCTTCTCGATGCTATACAAGAGCATGCTGACCCACCTAAAGTTGACCCACTTATTTCCTCGCATTCCCTCACGGGCTTCTCTACCCCACAAACCCTCAAGCTCATTGGCTATATTAAGCATAGGAAGGTGATCATCCTTGTTGACAGTGGTAGCACCCACAATCGTATTCATCATCGCATTTCCTAGGAAACTAATTGCTATATTCGTGCTGCCAATAATTTTCAAATTATGATAGCGAATGGTGGGTCCATGAAATGTGGTGGGAGTTGTGAAAATTTTCTTCTTCAAATTGGACATTACCACTTGAAATATCATATGTTTTCCACTGACATGGGCAGTTGTGACATTTTGGTAGGTTTTGAATGGCTATGCACTTTGGGTCCCATTCTTATTGATTTTAAGGAATTAACCATGCAATTCCAATAGGAGGGACAAAGGTATCAATTCCAAGGTCTCAGAAGTGGTTCTCCTGAGATCACTAGTTCCCATCACATGGAAAATATCCTTAAGAAAGGCCACTCTGATATTATTTCTCAACTCCATTCTATTCAAGTAGTTGAGACACCCTCTGTGCATCCTGACCTCCAAGCTATCCTTTTGACACATCAAGATATTTTTTCCACCCCTCATGGACCTCCTCCTTCTCGTGGTGTTCATGATCATTCCATTCCCCTTGTTCCTTACAATCTTCCTCCCAATTTTCACCCTTATCGTCATCCCTTTTCCCAAAAGAATGAAATTGAGACAATAGTGGAGGAATTTCTCCAAGCGAGTGTTATCTGCCTCAATACCAACCCTTATTCTTCCCTTGTGGTCATGGTGCTTAAGAAATAAGGTACTTGGCACATGTGTCCTGACTCGCGTACCCTCAATAAACTCACCATCAAGGACAAGTTTCCCATTCTTGTCATTGATGATCTCTTGGATGAGTTGAGTGGTGGTCAGTACTTCATTAAACTTGATCTGTGTTCTAGCTACCACTAGATACGTATGAAAGAAGATGACATACCCAAGACTGTCGTTCACACTCATGAGGGTCTCTATGAGTTTTTGGTCATCCCCTTTGGCCTGTATAATTCCCCCTCACCTTCCAAAGCCTAATGAATCATGTCTTCCATCCTTTTCTCCGTCATTTTGTCTTAGTTTTCTTTTATTATATTCTCATCTATAGCAAAACTTGGCAATCCCATCTTGCCCATGTGGATCAAATTCTCCATCTACTCTCTCAGCACCAACTTTTCCTCAAACTCTCTAAATGTGTCTTTGGCGCCTCAGAAGTAGAGTACTTGGGTCATATCGTTAGCAAGGCTGGTGTCCGGGTGGATCCTAAAAATATTGAAGCAATGCGGAATTGGCCTCGCCCCAAGAATATCAAAATCTTGCATGTTTTTTTGGGTTTAACAAGATATTATCAAAAGTTTGTTCAAAATTATGGGAAGATTGCGACCCCTCTCACTGATCTCCTTAAAAATAATTCTTTCACTTGGACTCTCGCAGTGGATCAAGATTTTCAAGATTTGAAGGTGACTATGTGTTCTACTCCGGTCTTGGCCCTTCCTGATTTCACAAAGACTTTTGTCTTGGAATGTGATGCCTTAGGTAGAGGAATTGGAGCAGTCCTTATGAAAGAAGGTAGACCTTTGTCCTTTACCAACAAAAAACTTGTCAGAATGCCATTTGGGCCAATCAATCTATGAAAATGAATTGTTGGCTATTCGGTATGCAGTATATCTCTGGCGCCCTTATCTTTTGGGGAAACGCTTCCAAATTAAGATAGATCATCAAAGCCTCAAGTATTTTATGGAGCAAATACCTTCCTCCCTAGAGAAACAAAAACGGGTAACTAAGCTCTTTGGTTATGATTATGAGATCATTTACAAGAAAGTCAAAGAAAATGTGGTTGTTGACGCTCTTTCTCAAAAATATGAAGATGAAGGGTCCCTTTTCTCCCTCTCCTTCATTGTACTAGATTGGCTCCAAGCTGTGTGCCAAGAATGGCTACACGGTCCTAAAATCTTGCATCTGATCCAACAATTGCAAGCCAACTCTCGAGTTTCCCTCGGGTACTCTTGGCACAATGATGAGATTCACTACAAAGGTCATTTGTATTTAAGTAAATAGTCATAACTTAAATCCATGGTGCTTTATGAGCTTCATGCTTCTCCCATAGCTGGGCATTCAGGATTTACCAAAACCTATGACCGGGTCAAACGTTTTTTTTTTNTGGGATGGTATGAAAAAGGACGTTCTCACTTTTGTAGCAGAATGTGATATTTGTCAACGCATCAAAGGAGAAACCATCAAACCTCATAGAACACTCCAATCGCTTTCGATTCCACCTGCTATTTGGAGGGACATATCTATGGATTTTATTGCCAGATTACCTAAATCAGAATATAAGTCAATCATCATGGTGGTCTTGGATCGTCTTTCCAAGTATGATCATTTATGTTCTCTTCAAGACCAATTTACCGCATCCACTGTGGCTCAACTTTTCATGGATCATATCTTCAAGCTTCATGGCATGCCTCATTCTATTGTTTCTGATCGAGATCCCACTTTCACCAATAAGTTTTGGTAAGAATTGTTCAGACTACAGGGCACCCAATTTCATCTTAGCACCACCTATCATCCCCAGACTGATGGTCAAACTGAAGTCATCGACAAGTGTTTGGAGACTTATTTGAGGTGTTTTGCCTCTGAAAGGAAAAATCAATGGACTCAATGGTTGCCGTTTGCTGAATGGTGGTACACCACTTCTTACCATACAACTACTCGCATGACTCATTTTGAAGTAGTATATGGCCAAAATCCACATTCCATTCTCTCCTACATGCCAGGTCTATTGAAGGTCCAGGAAGTTGACCTAACACTTACAATTCACGAGGTTATTCTTGATACCCTCAAAGAGAATTTGGTCATGGCTCAAAATCACATGAAGCAACATGACGATCAAGGTCTCTCAGAACGTCAATTTGCTGAATGAGACCGGGTATTTCTTTGACTGCAACCTTATAAGCAAACTTCACTCAAGGCCGAACATTGTCAGAAACTAGCGCCCGAATTTTATGGTCCTTATACAGTTCTCAAGCACATTGGACATGTGGCCTATCAGTTAGATTTGCCCATTCATTCTAAGATCCATCCTATTTTTCATGTCTCCTGCTTAAAGAAGGTGATTCAAACTAAGTGCCAAAGTGAAACCAACCTTCCTGAGTTGGATGAAGAAGGATCCATCTGGTTGCAACCAAAATAAGTTTTGGACCAACAAGAGCATCATCGTCATCAGTATACCATCAAGGAAGTGTTATTCCAATGGAAAGATACAACTCCAGCAGATGCCACTTGGGAGCCCGCTAACATTCTGCAAAAATTTCCTCATCTCAAGCCTTGAGGACACGATCGATTTTAAGGGGGGGGGGTATGTTAGGGACCTAACCTAACTAACCCATCAAGTGGGTAGAATAATATATTTCCATGTAATAAAGGTCAATATTAATAAGGCCTTGAAATAAGGAGGAATAAGTCAAATGTAAGAAGACCTAATAGAAGCTTCCGCTTCTAGAAGGATCTTTCTCTAGATTTTTCTTTTGGATAGATAGATTTAGTATAAATAGGAATAGAGGGTGTTGGCACTAGGCTGGAGTGGAAAGAAGGATGATTGTGGGAAAGAAAGCATGCTGAAACAAAAGTAACAGCTGGAAGGTAACACAACATGCGCACATGGAAGAAAGCATGCCCAAGGAAAGCGACAGCTGGAGGAAGAATAACATGCGCACATGGGAGGAATATCTAACGTCAGTAGGGTTAGGGTTTTGGTAATACATTGTAAATGGATGAAGAGCCTAATATATATAAATATAGATACACAGGTATCATATAGAGGTTGGTTCGCTTTTTGTATTAGTTCGACTTTTGTAATATCCTATCATAGTTACGTACGAGTTGATGCGCTATGTAATACTGATACGAACCATTTTTGTAAGTTGTTGAGATAAGAATAAAGGAGGCAAGGAAGATCTGAGGATTAGATCATAGGTTGTGGAGCCTGGTGCGATCTAGTTTGCCTCATACAAATCTTACCCATCTGAGGGAATTGTAAGCGGGCGACGCTGGAGATGCAAAACTACCATAATAAAAGAGCCAAGAGCCAAATCTTTGTGGATGTAGCCCAGGAGGGGGTGAACCATGGTAATATCTGTGTAATTTGATGAATGCATTTATACCTTTGTTGCTTTCATCAATTACTTGTTATGCTTAATGAATGAGTTAATACATTGTTATGGAAAACGATTGTGTTGTTCGGGAAATAAAATATGAAAGATAGATGCACACCCGTGAGTAATAGTAGATTGAAATCACCATTCATAGTATACATATCTGATTAATAAACCCCTATCTCATACTCAATCCTAGGTTGTAAACACCTGAGTCTTACATCCACCCATTTAAAGCTATCTCGGGTGAGACTGTTGAATGCACTTTGTGTACTATGTTGCCTTTTGGTTTACTAGGAGGGTCGATAGTTTTAGAGGCTTTGTTGGAAACCAGAAATACATGACCCCTGGGTCAATAACTGAGATGGTAAAGGAGAGTAGTAACCAACAAATGGTTATGTTACTGTGTTAATAGGAACAAGAGAGGAGTGAGTAGATGAGATAGATTGATCGAGAAAATAATGAGCGGAACAAGAAGAGCAACGAGCCATTAGAAGGGAATGTTGAGACATTGGAACCCCATGAAAGCATAAATAGAACGCTGGTTGAGAACCAAAGAACTAGAGTTTTCACAACAAGACAATAGAAACCCTAGAATCACACCTCACAAATATTTGGACAAATACGTGTTTACTAATTTACATGAAGTCTTTCTTTGTCATTTTCTACATCTACTACAGGAGTGGATACTAGGGATGAAGGATAACCACGTGACAAACTGGATTCGACAGCTAGATTGGACTCCAGTACAGATTGAGCAGTTACAACAGGTGAACAACAAATTCACCCGCGCAGTAGACTTTTGGCTTGAAAATATTGTGGCAGGTTTCATCACCGAATTTGCAGTTGACACAGCGAAGTCATACAGTGTAGCAGAGAAATAATTTCTATGTGGACCTCAAGGAAGGTACATTCAATCCTTGTATACTTCTAATAAGATACTGCTATATAACAAAGGTGTAATGACAATGGAATCCGACAACTAAACTTCCCTGTGTGCATGGGGGAAGGGGCGAAACACTGACAGAGATAGGATAAATGGAAGGAGGTAAGGATAAAGGCAATAAGGAGGAGGAACCCTTGGACCCGATCATCATGGATGACAAACAACTCAAGTGGATCTTAGCATCATCAAGAACAATGCATAGCGGAGTACCCTACCAATATAAGGTGAATACCAAGAAGAGATCCGTAGTCGCGAGGGAAGGCTTGGCGAGCGATGAGGAAGAGGTAGAGGATCTCTGGGCTGTGGAGAAGATTGAGGAAATCCTGCACGCAACATATGAGAGGAAGATGAGAGGCCCAAGAATGGGAGGAGAAGTCAGCCATTCTATCCATATTAATGTCAGTGTGGAACCCATAAACCCATGTGTGAATAATACACCAAAGAGAACACCACCGTTTAGACAACCGAAGTTCGGAGGAAGTCTGACAACAAGAAGCACATCTACTCAAGGAGTAACAACTGGAGGAGCCAGTTCAGGTAGCACTAGTCAAGTATCTACACCGTGCGGAGGAGGTAGTAGTTCAATATTCAGAATGGCAAGACACGATCCCATAATAGTTTGAAGTTCATCACTAAAAGAGCACATCGTATCATCCACAGGCGAATGGCACAGTAGAAGCCTTCAACAAAATTATGGAGAACGCACTAACAAAGATCTATAATGTCAACAGAGATGATTGGGACCTCAAAGTACCAACAATATTATGGGCGTATAGGACCACATGCAAAAAGTTGATAGGGAACACACCATTCAAACTAGTCTATGGCTAAGAAGTAGTAGTGCCATTAGAAGTTTTAGTACCTAGCTTATGCATAACAACTATCACACACATGACTGAATGAGGCACAATACAGGAAAGACTAAATTAGTTATTATCAATGGAGGAAGACTGAATCCTAGCTGAATTCCATCAACAAGTGAAAAAATTAAGAGACCAAGCTTGGCACGATCGACACATCAAGAAGAAAATGTTCAAGGAAGGAGATCTAGTACTACTCTACGACAACAAGTCATTTCAGCACCCGGGGAAGCTTAGAATGCATTGGTCAGGACCATACGAGGTAAAATATGTCACAGATGGAGGAGATGTATAGTTAAAAGATTTAGCAGGCACAGACCTCAGAGTAATGATCAACGAGAGCCAACTGAAGTTGTACAAGGATGGTTGACCACCCACTGTGCAGTAAAAAAAAAAAAATTAAAATAAAAAAGAGAACAAAATGGAAACAAGACTAAAAGGCGTGCATCATGCCAGAGATAGAAAGGCCACATGACGTTAGAAACACAAATTCGTAAAAGGCATGAACAACGGTTAGATACAAAGGGAAAACAAGCGGAAAACGGAAAGTCGGCAAAAGAAGTATGACATGACAACACTAAGTTGATTTAAAGAACGACAAGGACCGATGGGACATCACATTAAACATGCCAATGAGAGACGGAAAAAAAAACTTAATGGCAAGTACGAAACCACAACAGATACATTGAACCCACAATTATGATGCATTAAACACATAATGGAGGAAGCGTCCTCGACAAGCTTCGTGACAAGCCCATAAAACACGCAAGCATGGGAGAAAATAGTCTATTCATGAAAAGAAAACAGAGAGAGAGTAATAACAACCAGAATGAGTAGAGAGAGGCCATAGAGCTCACCGAAGTTATTCTAACTCAACAAACGTTCAACAATTACCACTATGGCACCACCGAAGCCAACAGAAGCAAGCCAGACAGCCAGACTGACCAGGGTTCAAACTAGGTCATGAGAACTACTGGAAGAGAATGAACAAAAGTAGCCAGAGATCGTCGACATCAACAAAATCCCATCCCTAGAGATGATACTGATAAGCTCTACATTGATACCAAGCAAGATTCAACAACCACAAGAAGATGCCATGAAAGTGGATACACCAACAACGACACAGGCACCTCAGAATGAGGAAGTGGAAACCCAATAGGAAGTGCAACCAGAAAGCACCAAAGAAACCCTGGAAGTTAACGAAACGACACAAAATCTGGAAGCACCAATGCAACCAGACGAGTCACAAATGACCATATCAGGTCAACCAACAAAGGAGACCACTGCAAATGCCTAAGCTTGGCCAGGATGGCTGATGGGGGAACAACTGGAAGTTGCTGGAACTTCAAACTAGCCACCGTAGAGGGAAAATAGAGTTCAGATACTGAGCTCACCCCACAAGAAACCTGCAGCATAAATTGTTCTACCTCACATACCAACTGGAGTACAAGTAGAACCAGAGCTATTGGGTCATGTTGGGAAGCTCAGATATTCATACCATGACGTATCATACGAAACCAAGTTCCCATAACTTGCACAGAGGGTCTTTATGAAGACCATAGGCGTAACCCGACTTGGAGAAATGATCAACTAGCCACACTAGTGGGCAGTTGGGCTAGACAGAACAAGAATCTTAGGTTTGTTGAAGATACCACTTTTTGGTAGAGGCCAGTACGCAACAACATGCGTCAAGAAGCTGTTAGCAGTCACACATGGAGGGGACATATGGCTGGAAAAACCTGTCCCCATAATTGTTGACCCTATCGCACAAATCACAGGGTTACCAACCCAGGGTATGGATCCCACATTGATTCTGAACGACAAATCCAAGGAGAAAGTGTTGGCAGAAGAAATGAAGAAGAAATATGGCACCGCCATGGGAATGAGGGGCATCATGATCAAACAAATTAACAATGCAACTACACGATTGGGCGCAAATATCTTAGCCTGCAAATTGCTCAGAAAATGCCACAAGATGAAGTACTAGCAGGAGTCATTGCAGTTGCAGCTCAATGCGTAGAAGGCACCTCTATGAGTTGGGCACCATATCTATTGAACTTATTTCAAGAGGACTGCAAGGATGCATAGGACCTAGGTGCAAAGTTCCATTACTCATGGCTGATCACCCTAATAGCCTTCATGGGATGACGAGAACCAGGGTATGTATTTTTTTGTACCAGACCATAGCCAGCAGGAGAAAGATACCTATTATTGAGATCTAGGCCGCGGGCTAGGCATAAGAGGGAGAATGAAATCATATTCGAAGCATACCTATGGTACATACATGAAGCTATAAACTGATCATGGAGAATAACACTAGAGGCTATCGTGTGATATACGGACATCGCCAACTTCCAGGCCACATGCCAAACAATGTGGATACAACCAAAGAAGGATCCAGATAAACAGTGGCTACAGATGCACTACTGCATAACAGATGGTGATATTGGCATGGTCATCAACGAATGGCCTGATGAATGGAGAATCCCAACCATTATCCGAGAAGTACCAGAAAGAACAACAGAAGGAGAGGCAACACAGGTGGAAACACAGCCTCCGGAAATCCTAGTGCCCAAGAAACCAAGGATGGGCCAAACCAAGCTGACTCAGGTAAACAAAGGGTCAAAATGAACATGAACCAGAAGGGAAAGAAAGAGACTACACAACTGACTAATGGATAGCATAAATAGGTCGAGGGAGTGCAGGAGACCACCCCAAACACCATCACATAGGAACCAAGGGGAAATAAGAGACCAGTCGTGCAGGCAGGAGGAACATACAATAAATCAAAGGTGCAACAAGCATCACCAGACTATACGATCACGAAGGATGATGGGGAAATGATCGCCATAATGGTCCATTATTGCCTATCAGAAGATTTCAATCATGTAGCACACCAAAGGGATAAACTGCAAAAAGAGATGACAGAAATAGGACAGTTCCTCAAGAAATTTGGGGAAGCACAGACAATAAGCAGTAGTAGAGGCATAGAGCCACCGATAATATAGACCAAATAAAGAGTGGAGGTAGAAGAACAAGACCCAATCCACTCAATGCCACATGCAAACGACCATATTAGGTCAACCAGTAGAGGAGACCACTGTAAATGCCTCGGCTTGGCCAGGATGGCTGATGGGGGAACAACCGGAAGTTGCTAGAACTTCGAACCAACCACCATAGCAGGAAGACAGAGTTTAGATACCGAGCTCACCCCACAAGAAACCTACAACATAAATTGTTCTACCTCGCATACCAATTGGAGTACAAGTAGAACCAGAGCTACTAGGTCATGTCGGGAAGCTCAAATAATCAGACCATGACGTATCATATGAAACCAAGTTCCCATAACTTGCATAGAGGCTATTTATGTAGACCATAGGCATAACTCGACTTGGAGAAACGATCAACCAGCCACACCAGTGGGTAGCTGGGCTGGACAGAACAAGAATCTTAGGTTTGTTGAAGCTACCACTTTTTGGCAGAGGCCAGTACACGAAAACATGCATCAAGCAGCTATTAGAAGTCACACATGGAGGGGACATATGGCTGGAAAAACCTGTCCCCGTAACTGTTGACCTTATCGCATAAATAACAGGGTTACCAACCCAAGGTATGGATCCCGCGTTGATTCTGAACGACAAATCCAAGGAGAAAGTGTTGGCAGAATAAATGAAGAATAAATATGGCATTGCCATGGGAACGAGGGGCATCATGATCAAACAAATTAACAATGCAGCTACACAATTGGGCGTAAATTTCTTAGCCTGCAAATTGCTTAGAAAATGATGCAAAGATAAAGTACCAACAAGAGTCATTGCAATTGCAGCTTAGTGCATAGAAGGCACCTCTACGAGCTGGGCACCATATCTATTGAACCTGTTTCAAGAGGACTGCAAGGATGCACATGATCTAGGCACAGAGTTCCATTACTCATGGCTGATCACCCTAATAGCCTTCATGGGATGGAAAGAACCAGGGTATGTAATTTTTTGTACCAGCGCACAACCAGCGGGAGAAAGATACCTATTACTGATATCTGGGCCGCAGGCCAGGCATAAGAGGGAGAATGAAATCATATTCGAAGCATACCTACGGGACACACATGAAGCTATCAATCGATCATGGAGAATAACACTAGAGGCTATCGCATGATATGCAGACATCACCAACTTCCAGGCCACACCGCAAACAATGTGGATACAACCAAAGCAGGATCCAGATAAACAGTGGCTACATATGCACTACTGCATAATAGATGGTGATATAGACATGGTCATCAATGAATGGCCTGATGAATGGAGAATCCCAACCATTACCCAGGAAGTACTGGAAAAAACAAAAGAAGGAGAGGCAGTGTAGGCGAAAAAACAACCTCCAGAAATCCTAGTGCCCAAGAAACCAAGGATGGCCCAAACCAAGCTGACTTAGGTAGACAAAGGGTCAAAATGAATAGAGACCAGAAGGGGAAGAAAGAGACTACACAACTAACCAATAGATAGCATAAACAGTTCGAGGGAGCACAAGAGACCATCCCAAACCCCATCACACATGAACCAAGGGGAAATAAGAGACCATTCGTGCAGGCAGGAGGCGTGCACAATAAATCAAAGGCCCAATGATCATCGCTAGACTATACGATAATGAAGGACGATGGGGAAATGATTGCTAGAATGGTCCAGGATTGCCTAGCAGAAGATTTCAATCATGCAGCACACCATAGGGATAAACTGCAAAAAAAGATGACAAAAATGGGACAGTTCCTCAAGAAATTTGGGGAAGCACAGATAGTAAGCAACAACAGAGGCATAGATCCACCGATAATACAAACCAAAGAAAGAGTGGAGGTAGAAGAACGAGACCCAATCCACTCCATGCCACACACAAACACAACTATTTACATCAAACCTAACATGCTGTGCATGGATGAAATCGTGGGGCAGACACCCTTGAAGGATTTGGACCATATCCAATTGGTCTTGACGCGGATGCCATCAAGGGCACTACACAAATTGCAGGTTAGCATCAACCACGAGGTACAGTCTCGTGCACATAAAAAATAATTTGAGCTACAACAAGCAACACAGAAGCGGGAGGCGCTGGAAAAAGTTTGTGAGCAGGCCAAGCTCAAAAATCAGGAGGAAAAATAACGCAGGAATGAACTGGAATGGAGAGTGGGAGGAATTTTTGAGAAACTCCCAAGCACCGTGCAAGGAAATGAACTCCCAGTAGCAGGAAATATTGACCAGATTGTGCAGGAAATTGATCAGTATCAGAAGGAGATCAATAATCTCTATGAACAACTCACACCAACCACTCCACCGATAGTGAAGGAGCAAAGGAAGTAGGAAGAAACAATGCAACTGTAGGAGATGGAACAACAGGTTAGCACAACAGCTAAATTGCTCGATAAAGTAGCGCAACTTTGGACAAGGTTGGAGGAGGACCCACAAGTACAACATTGGGACAAGGAAGAGGAAAGGATCAATGCAACGATCCAAGAACTCAAACAGAGGAAAAATACCATACCAATCCCAGAATGAGTCAAAGGGACGTAGGATATGAAGAAGATGTAGGCAGAACTTATCACTGCGCAAACATAGAAACAAGAGCGTCAGGCTCAAATAGAGACACTACAAGAATGGGTAGCAGAAATACTTGCACAAGAAGAAGGAGCTAAAACATATATAGCACAAACCCAGGCCGAATGTGTAGGATTATTGAGCGACGAAGTGGCAGTTCAGGTAGTAGACACCATCAAGGAGAAGACTGCATAGGCACTGACAAAAGTAGTAGAGCTCAAGGAAACTTTCTAGACGATCATCAAGGAGATCGAAGAAGCTCAGAAGGATTAGGTGACTTGGGACGAGTCACATGTCAGTGTTGGGGGCCTATTGGCACCAGACCGAAGTGGAAAGAAGGATGATCATGGGAAAGAAAGCGTGCATAAATGGAAGTAATAACTAGAAGGTAACACAACACGCACACATGCAAGAAAGCATGCATAAGAAAAGCGACAGCTGGAGGAAGAACAAAACGCGCGCATGGGAGGAAGACCTAATGTCAGTAGGGTTAGGGTTTTGGTAATACATTGTAAATGGCTGAAGAACCCGATATATATAAATATAGATACACAGGTATCATTTAGAGGTTGGTTCGCTTTTTGTATTAGTTTGGTTTTTGTAATATCCTATCATAGTTACGTACGAGTTGATGCGTTATGTAATACTACTATGAACCATTTTTGTAAGCTGTTGAGATAATAAGAGAGGAGGGAAGGAATATCTGAGGATTAGATCACAGGCTGTGGAGCCTAGTGTGATCTAGTTCGCCTCATATAGATCTTACCCATTTGAGGGAATTGTAAGGACGCGACATTGGAGATGCAGAACTACCATAATAAAAGAGCAAAGAGCCAAATCTTTTTGGACGGAGCCCAGGAGGGGGTGAACCATTGTAATATCTGTGTAATGTGATGAATGCATGTATACCTTTGTTTGCTTTCAACAGTTAATTTTTATGCTTAATGAATGAGTTAATACATTGTTATGGAATACGATTGTGTTGTTCGGTAAATAAACTATGAAAGATAGATACACACCTATGAGTAATAGTAGATTGCAATCACCATTCATAGTATACAGATCTAATTAATAAACCCGTATCTCATACTCAATCCTCAGTTGTAAACACCAGAGTCTTACAACCACCCATTTAAATCTATCTCAGGTGAGACTACGTAGTGCACTCTGTGTACTGTGTTTCCTTCTGGTTTACCAAGAGGGCCGATAGTTTTAGAGGCTTTTTTGGAAACCCAAAAGACATGAACCCTGGGTTAATAACTAAGATGATAAAGGAGAGTAGTAACCAACAGAGGGTATGTGAAGTTTTGTCTTGGATATTATTGTAATAGAGCTCTGCTCTGCTGGAGGTTTCCCCCTCGAAGAGGCAAGTGAAGATTTATCTCAGTAATCAAAGTGCTCTTTCTAGTGTTATTCTGGTATTATTTTGGTATTATTGTGGTATTGTTCTGGTTATATCATTGTTTCTCTGCCATTTATAGCTAATTATTTCTGTTTTTTATACTATTTTATATCTGGAATACTACAAGTAATAAGATCATCCTTGATACAATTGCAATAGTCTTTTCAATAGAAGGGTGTGGGGGCACTGTAGCAAGTATTTTTGGGCCTCCTATCATCCCCTGATTATCCATTGAGATTGTGGACACTACTATAGAATCCACAAAGGCCCCCTCTAGTGATTTCCCTAGCTGTGGTCTTGGTTCCAAGAATAATAGAGGACCTAGACTTAAACAACTTTATTAGAAGGTTGTAGGGAGTTGATCATGAAGAGAAGTGTCCCTACCCGGGGACACTTCATTTAATGATATTGAAGAACACAACACATAAGATGAGGAATTCACTAAGGAAACCATTAAGCAATTCCTAATGGAGGCTGTTGAAGGAAAATCTCCCTGCAGACAGGTAGATCGCCTCAAAGAGATAGACTCTTAACTCTAAGACAGAAAGTGCTTATCATGGTCACTGACTTCCTTTCATATCTATACAAACTAATGCATGAGGAGGAAGGAGAACAAGAGTACCTTTTTACTGATGTTTGTCCCTGCACGCTCCGAGTTGAGCTCCGATCTTTCGCTCCTCGATAAGCCCTGTAGACAAGCAAAGTATGACCACTTCCTACTCTATCAAGATTAGTCCAAAATAGGTCTATCTACTAAAGAGACAAATTCATGTGAGATTGAACACGAATTAGAAAGAAACAGGCCAAGCGTGTCATATTAATGAGAACAATGACAGAAGTAGCTTACAACCGTAGATGCGAATGTGACAACTTCGTCAAGTCCCCTTTGTCTAACCCTTGCTCAAAAGATCCACGATCCGAATGATGATAGCTTCACTGATTTCTCCCTATGAGATCATAGGTCTCTTGCTTCCAAAATATCTCTATTCCAGCACCACTTATAAGATCATAAGTTTGGTGTGATTCTCTTTTTCCAATCCTCTTTCACCATTAGAAAGCTTGCTTATATATCCTTGGAGAGGCTCAACAGCTTGAGATATCCTTGGGGTGAGTTGAGGATTTTCCTCCTTCAGTTAGGGATCTGCCCTAAGATCATGGCTTGATTGAGGATTCGAACCCAACTACCTTCCAAGAATGAAAGGATCCTTCCCCCATTCATCTAAACAACTTAACTACTACCCAAAATAGGTAGCGCTCCCTCAAAAGGACCATCAGAGCGCTGTAGCACTCCCTAGTAGACTTTAGGGGGGCGCCAGTGCTTTCAAAATCCATAGAGCTCCCTCAAAAGGGCTAGAGGAGCTTTATAACGCTCCCAGACAGTGTAAGGGGGAGCGCTGACGCTCCCAGAAGAGGTATAGGGGAGTGCTCTCCTCAAAAAATCAGTTTTTGAGGTGGTTTCAGATGGCAAAAGGTTTGCAAGCCTGCCGACTCATTTCTCCTCTTCCAAATCAAATGTTTGAGGTATTTCAAGTGTCCTTCTCATGTCATTATAGGCACGACATAGGCATCATGGCAGTATGCTTTCTTTGACACTTGCGACACTTGTGAGCAAAGTGAAACACTTGCGACCTTTGTAATGACGACACTTGTGACACTATCAAAGTGAGTATTTTTTATGTGTAACAGATTGCCCCCCAAAGTATGAAGTTAGAAGATAGGAACTGATAACTGAAATGCTTTGTAGACTTTTAAGCAAGGGTATAGATGCAGAGAACCTGACAGAAGCTGCACACAAACATCCAACAAATATTATGACATGTTTCAAACCCAAGGTAGGCATACCTATGCTTGGGTGACCAAGACTTGCAAGATATGGCCACCATAAAATACACTGCGGATCCATAATTGTATTGATAAAAAGGTATAGCCACTAAAAATACACTGTGGATCTATACTCTGATGACTTGAACTGATCGTAGCCACGAAGAATACATAGTGGATCTACGAGATGATAAGACATAGCCACGACCAATACAAAGTGGATCTATGTAACAGTGTATGTATCATTGTTCAAGAGAAACTCTTTCACAACTCGGGCAAAGCATATATCAAAGTGATCACTCAACCCAGGGTCTTCTTACCGATCTTGATGTAGTACGAATCTAACCATGTGATAGATGTCCTGATGTTGAACATGGCAGAAACCACTTGATTACTGGTCAATGATGTAAACCGTTAACAAGCGCGAGGGAGATCACCATTAATGTCAATGATTCCCAAGGTACCCTAGTACATTCCAACGAATGTGAATGGATGAGTTGGAGTCGAACATCCGTGGAATCATCCAATCAGAGGTCAATGATGTAAACCTACTGTCGAACATGAGGAAGCCTGCCATTGAGGCATACAGGTCCCAAAGTACTAACTGGTTTCTAAGCCTAATTCCCGGATAATGTGTTGAAGTCAACAAGAATAGACTCGTCGAGGGAGGGCCTTGATGTATCCCCCATCAACGACACGAAACAAACATAAAGATGTAGTTGGTAGATCAAAAGAACATGGACTGACACGGGTTTTGAGGCAAGATATTTAGGATGGCTGAATATAGAGGCGGATACTTCCCTTGAACACTGAGGCACAACAACAGAACATGACATGGACCAAGACTTGATAATCCAGTGGATGCCGTGACTTGCGTCGGGTGACCCAAAGGAGTGAAAGAGACTCAAAGGATTGGCTCAGTGCAGAGGTTCAGCGGGTTATAATGCGTGCAAAAGACAAAGTGTCGTGTTCAAGGGTGACTCTAAGAATTACTTGGTGATGTTCTCAAGAGACTGCTTGGCTTGCTTCTTTCAAATTTTCCCCCATCCAGATAGATGAGTAACTCTTTTTGATTTAATGAGCTCGAGGAGGATAACACATGCTCAATATAACTCACCTTCGGTAAGTTCCTCTTCCTTTGTTTAATGAACTGGAAGAAGTAAGGGTTCGATCCCGTATGGGCCTGTCGATGTGTTTTTTAGCGAGTCCAAAGACATAAAACTCGAAGGTTTTTCAGGATTATAGAGTTTGGAAAAACACTTAAAAGAGAACTCTCTCAGTTCCTTTTTCATACAGTAGTCTAACAAGACTGAAAAAGAGATAAACTATCGCTCGAAAGACGCCCTTTCAAACCTTTTAATGAGTGTTAAAGGAAGCAAGGTCACTCGACAATCTTTTCATATTTAGAGAGTTTGAAAAGAGTTTAAAGATGACTCTAGGGGGGTTCCTTTTTCGTGTGTCCATGCGGGTCCGAAAAAGAGATAAAAGTTTACTTTGATGCATTCTCATGTATTTATGAGCACGAGAAAGAACAAATACTAAGCTCGGTACTCTGCCCCCAGCTTGAAAGCTAGTGACTTGACTCTAGAATGATCATCAAAGGCTGGAGACATTCCCCCCAAGCTTCAATTCATTCACTGACTTTGAGGTTGTCACCAATTTCTGTGCTAGATGGAGAAAAGGGCTGCAGGTGGATGAAATGAAGGTTCAAAAATGAGACCTAACGAAAGACTCGAATCAACATCTACGAGATCTGGTGAAAGACTCAACTTGAAGGGAGAGGTGATTGTTTCATTTTTTAACAAGCTTGCTACAGAGAAGAAAACTATCCTCAAAGCCTCTGTTTCATTTTTTAACGAGCTTGCTATAGAGAAGAAAACTATGCTCAAAGCCTCTGTTTCATTTTTTAATGAGCTTGCTACAAAGAAGAAAACTATGCTCAAAGCCTCTGTTTCATTTTTTAACGAGCTTGCCACAAAGAAGAGAAACTATGCTCGTGACTGCTTCTTGATCATGGCTTCCAAGAGGATAATGCTCTGGAAGGATACCATGTCAAGGGACAAAACTCAGTCATGGCCTGCAAGAGATCTTTGCCGGATGGAAGACAATCACTCTAGAAGGAACACATGTTGAGGGTCATGACAGGGGTAAGGAGACCAGTCTCCAATAACCCTACCGAAGAGATCACCATGTCCACTACCGGATCCAAATCGTCGGAAGTTGAGGTCATGGGAGACAATGCCACATAATTGACATGTAGTGGGGGTGATATTTTCTGCATATAAGAACCACTTAGGGAGGTAACCCAATCGGGGCCAATGAATGAAAGTTGATCAATAGTCACAATTCTTCCATTGTGAGGGAAATATATCACATGGAAAAGAGCAGATACAATAGCTTTCATGGCATAGACATAATCCTGCCCAAGGAGTAAAGTGAAATCCAAGGGGTCTCGGACTACCATGACATCGATAAAGACAATTTTCCCTCCCAAAGTGACAGGAAACTGAGGAAGGATCCCTAAAGGTTGACTAGTTCTTCTATTAAAAGCTAACAGATTCTGTGTAACTGGTGCAAGCTGAGGACAACCCAAAGCATGCCAAGCAACAGAGGAAAAAATAATAATAGACGGACCTTCATCTATCAGTGTTTGAGGAATGTCCCGACCAAAAACCTGTACTGTAATCTGGAAAGGAATGTGAGAGGGAAGACGAGGTCCAATTAGCGCACCCCAATAAAAAAGGATGGCTTCAGTACTTGGAAGGGGTTTCGCAGGAGAAGGAGGAATTCCCCCCGACACGATAGAGTCTGTATTAACAAGAAAAACATGGGCAGTATAAGGTTTACTCTCTAGAAGGAGAGTAGGATCGAACGATGATTGGATTAGATCAACCAATGGTGGACTTGGATAGACTACTTTAGCACTCTTCAGAGGAAGAGTGGGACTGACCGAGGAAGGGACTGGATCAGCCACTTTGACATTCCTCAATGGAGGAATGGGATCGACCAATGGTGAAACTGGATCGACCACTTTGGCACTCTTTAGAGGAAGAGTGGGACTGACCGAGGAAGGAACTGGATCAGTCACTTTGGCACTCATCAAAGGAGGAGTGGGATCGACCGATGGCAGAACTGAATTGACCACTTGAGTTTCATTCTCCAAGGGAATAATGGGGTCAACGGGTGGAAACGGATCGACCACTTTGGTGTCACTCTCTAACGGGAGAGTGGGATAGACTGAGGATGAAAACAGACTGACCACTTTGGCGTCACTCTTTTGATGAAGAGTAGGGCTGATCGATGACGGAACTGGATCAACTACTTGGGTTTGTGATTCAATCGAGGAGGAAACTAGATTGACCACCTGATTAACCGGACTGACCGAGGATGGAACCATATTAACTAGTCCATCAACCAATGATGGGTCAGAGGAAATATTATGATAAACTTTTAGAAGTTGAAGTTTTTCCAAAAGAGAAGAAGCCTCATCCATGTGAGGACAAAGGTGAGAGTAATGATTACCTTTACATAACATGCAAGGGAACTTGACAGTTTTCTTCTTCTTACCAACCTGAACATCACTAGTTGACGGGGTA
>ML811586.1:165164-197483 GCA_009831015.1 Picea engelmannii | reverse complement strand
CCCCACACACACACACACACAATCAAATTTTTCTCATGTATATACCATCTAAAGGTGTATATATCAAAATGGCACCGAGTGCAATACATATCAACAACAAAATACATAATCAATGAGGGTTGGTTCAAAAAAAGGATGGATATTTCATACCTCCATGCCCAATGGTAAGGTTTCCAATCAATTTTTCTTCCAAACAATTATAAGTTTTCCATCCTTTTAAACCTTTCAATGATCTAGGGTTTATTCAATATTATTCTAATACTAGATTATTTGTGCAAGTAAATGTTAGTAAAGTATGAAATTTTAATGCTTGAATATTCTCCTTTAAAGTTGACTTGGTAATTTGAGGTTTCCTCTAATATTGGAGGGGAGTCAACTTGCTCATTTGTGCCATAAGGTTTATTTCTTGTCTAATTTTACACACGTGGTACTAAACCCTAAAAAAAAACAACTCATTGGATTTACTCGGTCCTTGGTTTAAAATTCATTTTCTTGGTGATAATATAAATTTATTTGAATGGATTTAACTAAAGCACTTTATATTTGATGCATGTATGTCTAGATATCACTTTCACAAAGCATAGTTATGTGACTAATGCTTAACCTCTATTTGAACAACATAAAACCAAAGTCACATATGGTAACACTTAAACTTTGATAATGCATAATGATTGTATCTTTCACTGTGGTGCTCCTTTCTTTCACACAACCCATTATATTTACATGCCTCTGGTTATGGTTAAAAATTGCATATCTAATCAACATGCATTCAAAATCGACCCCTTGTTTAGAAATTGCACTTTGCCTCACTGAGCAAAACCCTATATCCAAAGATCCTCTAAAAAATGGTTTTCCATACAATATAATTGTAGTGGAGAGGTGCCCCTAGCTATAATATGGTGTCAAGAGTCCAATTCAACCAATGGTTCGTCCATTAGAGGCTTGGTTAGAGTTATGTGGCAAGTTGTAACTCGTCACCTCAAGTCATTCAGGGACATGTTGACAATTTGGTCCAACGGCATAAAATCTAAACCAAAAGCAATAACTGAGTTCTGTAAGATCCCACATGTGTGTTTTTCCAATTCCCACACAACCACACTATTCACAATCACCAGAAACAATGTTCTTCAAAACCGACCCCTTGTTCAAAAATTACATTGTGCATCACTAAGAAAAATCCTAGATCCAAAGATCCTCCAACAAACGGTTTTCCAGGAAACAAAATCACTGTGAAGGGATACCCTTAGTTGCAATATGGTGCCCCAAGTCCAATGCAATAGATGGTTCATCCATCAGAGGTCCAATTAGAGTTTTATGGCAAGTTGCAACTTGCCTCCTCAAGCCATTCATGGGCATGTTAAAAATTTGGCTTAGGGGCATAAAATCCAAACTGAGTGGCATAAATGAGTTTCATAAGATCCCTCACTTATTCTTATCCAAGGACCACACTACCCACAATCGGCTGACATAATGTTCTTCAAAATCAATCCCTTGTTTAGAAATTGCACTCTTCCTCACTGAGCAAAACCCTAAATCTGGAGATCCTCTAAAAAAATGGTTTTTCAGAAATCAAAATCACAATGGAGGAGTATCCATAGCTATAATATGATGCCTTGAGTCCAATGCAATCGACGGTTCATCCATATGAGGCCCAACTAGAGTTTTATGGAAAGTTGTAACTCACCTCCTCAAGCCATTTAGGGACATGTTAACAATTTGGTTCAGGGGCATAAAATCCAAACTGAGCATCATAAATGAGTTCTATAATCTCCCACACATGTGTTTTTCCAAGGCCCACACAACCATACTACCCACAATCTCCCAACATAGTGTTCTTCAAAATTGTCCTCTTATTCAAAAATTGCACTATGCCTCACTGAGCAAAACCCTAGATCCAGATATCCTCCAACAAATGGTTTTTCGGGAAACAAAATCATAGAAAAGGGTTACCCCTAGTTGTAATCTAGTTTCATGAGTTCAATGCAACTGACAGTTCTTCCATCGAAGGTACGGTTGGAGTTTTATGGTGAGTTGCAACTCACCTCCTCAAGCCATTTAGAGACATGTTGACAATTTAGTTCGGGGGCATAAAATCCAAACCAAGCAACATAAATGAGTTTCGTAAGCTTCCACACATGTCTTTATCCAAGGCCCACATGACCACACTACCCATAATTGTCTGACATAGTGTTCTTCAAAATCGACCCCTTGTTCAGAAATTACACTATGCCTCACTAAGAAAAACCCTAGATCCGGAGCTCCTCCAACAAATGGTTTTTCAGGAAACAAAATCACAATAGAGGGCTATCCTAATCCAATGTCAAGAGTCCAATACAATCGATGATTCATCCATCGGAGGCCTGGTTAGAGTTTTATGGTGAGTTACAACTCACCTCCTCAAGTCATCCAGGGACATGTTAACAATGTGGTTCAGGGGCATAAAATACAAACTGAGCGACATAATTGAGTTTTGTAAGCTCCCACACATGTATTTTTCCAAGGCCCATGCTACCCATAATCTCCCAACAAAATGTTCTTCAAAATCGACTCCTTGTTTAGAAATTTCACTATGCCTCAGTGAGCAAAACCTAGATTTGGCGATCTTCCAACAAACAATTTTCTGGGCAATAAAATCATAGCGGAGGGTTACCCCTAGCTGTAATTTGGTGCCCCAAGTCCAATGAAACCAATGGTTCATCCATTCAAGGCCTGATTAGAGTTTTATGGTGAGTTTCAACTCGCCTCCTTAAGCCATTCAGGGACATGTTGACAATTTGGTCTAGGGCATAAAATCCAAACCGAGCGACATAACTGAGTTCTGTAATTTTCTGCACATTTTTTTGGCCAAGGCCCATGTGACCATGCTACCCATAATCGCCTGACACAATGTTCTTCAAAATCAACCTCTTCTTTATAAATTACAATGTTCCTCATTGAGAAAAACCTTAGATCCAAATATCCTCCAACAAACGATTTTTTAGACAACAAAATCACAACAGAGGGGTACTCCTAATTCTACTCTGGTGCCTTGACTCCAATGCAATCGACGGTTCATCCATCTGTGAGGACCGTTTAGAGTTTTATAGCAAGTTCCAATTCACCTCCTCAAGCCATTTAGAGACATGTCGACAATTTGGTCCGGGGGCATAATGTCCATCTTTGAAAAAAACAAATAGGTTGAATCCCATCCTTTCATGACACTAATCCTGGCAAACAAACACCAACGAATAACCATATTTTAATAAAGAAGTTACATAGTAGTGTGGAGGTTAACCGAGCAAATTGGAAAATGTATCTATGTGGATATTTGGAGATCTAACTTTTATGCCCATGCAAGAAACCTTGTTTCTCATGTAATTTAAAAATGCTAGCATCACCCTATCTTTGAAAAAACAGAAGTGAAAATAACTCTACTTAAGAAAATAGACCATGACCTAGACCTAGACCTAGACCATGACCTAGACCATGACCTAGAAATAGACCTAGACCTAGACCTATACCAACCTTTCCTAGACCTAGACCTTGACCTAGACATAGACATAGACATAAACCTATACAAGGAAAGGCAATGTTGTTATACACCATTTTTTCACCCTTTGTTAAGTGTCGTAAAGTGTCACACTTCACTTTTCTCAGTGATGTTAGTGTCACAAATTCCATCATTCATTCTTCTAAGTGTCATACCTTATTTTTTGTGCTTTTCCTAAGTGTTTACACCTAAAAACCATGCATGAATGATCCATTACATCCCCTTGATCATTAAGAAGAAGAAGACACCTTCAAACCCTGACAATTTGGCCTTTTTTACTCAGTCCTGGCTTCATTTGACCATGTTCGCTCCCATTTTCACTCTAGGAAGTGACCATCCCTTTGACATAGTGTTAGGGGAGCAACTAGGTCACTCTCTCTACCCTTCTAGGGTAGCGACCATCTTGATAAGGTCAAAGTGAATGATTATAGGGGAATATTTTCAAAAGAATCTAGGATCTTCTTGGGTTGTTTTCTTGGTTTTGTCACCAAATTAGTTAGAACTTGGATTCTATGCTATGATGGGAATAACCTTTTTATGAAGATAACTCATAACTTACCAAGATCCATTATTTTCTCAACCAAGTCCCTAATTTATTCTAAGTGGTTGAGCTCCTATGAATCTATATAACCAAGCCATTTTAGAGTGAGGGGATGGAAAATAAGTATACCAAACTTATGATCTTGTCAAGGAGTGCCAAACCTTTGTTTATGTGAAGAAGTTGAACTGAATTCATGTTCAAGGGTTGAAGAAGGAAGCTTGAAGGATTGCAGCATCATCAAGTTGTAAACTTCTTGCTTTTCAATGAATATAAGAACTTGGCCTATTTCTCTTATAATTTCTTGTTCATTTATTGTCTATTTGATTACTTTGTGTAAGTTATCAATAGGTAGGGTTGCTATAACCTAATCATAGATAGTATTAGAAGGATGTTTCTCTCTTCTTGTTATTAACAAATTGATGGATTAGAGAAAGAAAAATGATAATAGGAAGGATTAGATGAAGCAAATTGATTGTGTGAGGTTTTTTTTTTAACATAAACTGAACATATGATAATATTAAGGGGTTGAACTAGAGGTAAAGTAACAAGAAAAAATTACAAAAAATGACTCTTCAAAAATAGAATTCAGATCTATGTGATTTCTATCATATAAAACAAGGTGAAACTTATGTGTTCAAACAACAAGATTGCCATATATTCTAATAAATTTTCCCAACAACAAAATGCATTTGAAAAACTTCAATTTGTTGTGTTGTTCGTTGGTTCATCTTGCATTCCTGCCAAGATTTGAGCTTTGTTCACTGTTTCCATAGGTTATGCCTCTCGTTCTTCTTATTTTTCTCCTAATTGATCTGCCTGTGTGTTCCTTGAATTGTGATTATTTGAGCGTGAGTTAGAGAATTGTGGGGCTTCCCAAGATCTATAGAAGCTACATTCATATTCAAGTGTATTCATCCTTTGGAGTAGTATATCCACAATCAATTCTAGCTCGTTAATATTGTTCCTTTCAACCTCCTTTTACAGAGATTATCTAATTTTCTGTTCCATTTTATCCATTCTCTACATAAGAATAGCCATTGTTATTTCTATTGCAATGGTTTTTTTCCTTAATTTATTTCAACTCTCAGTTCTGTTGAGAAGAAGGGAAAGTATGTTTTCCATATTTCTAAATATGCCAGTGTATTCTCAAAATTGGGTGTTGATACATTCAAAAATCTCATTGTACCGCTACAAGGTGCCTTTGATATCATTCTAGTCCAGTTCCATAATGTTGCAAATTCCCAGATCCACAGAGTTATACTTACAAATCTTAGTTTGAAGGGCACAAGTGGGAAAAGGTTCACGATTAATCCCCATAGGAGAAATGGGTAGATCTGGGGGTAAACTAGGCGCATAATCGAAATTCTAGGCTTGATAATTGTAAAGACTTGGGTTACTGAAGGGTAAAGGAGGGACACCACTATGGAAAAGGCTAAGAGTAATCACAAAACAAAGATGGGGTCTAAAAATGGAGGAAAGGAAACAAACGTGAGTGAAATAGGGCTTGAGGGTTAAAAATGACAGGATCTTGGGGGGACCCCAATTACTCTAATTGAAGCCTCTAAGCTTTGATATCTAGCAAATTCAGGCTTCAAAAACACCAAACCAATTCCCAAAGCTTGAAGGAAGACCAGTGGTGTTTTGAAAATGAGAAGCAAGTGGGGGAGAATAATCAAAGGGTGAGAGGGAGAAGACACCTAATCTAAATTATAGAAAATGGTTGATTCGAAAATGAAGATCCTACCCTTGACTGAGAAAATATTCCAAGAGATACCATTCACAACAAATTTCATGGAAATTCTCATTTAAAACGAAAGCAATAAAAATGAACGATTCACGAAGAACCCAGGGATACCTAGTAATCAAAAGGAGAAATACACGAGGATAAGTCTGATAAATGAAGGCGTCTTTGAATGTGGCTAGACGGGGACCTAAGTCGATATTTTGAGCCCTTGTCACTGAACCAACGATACTTCCCATAATATCCTATGCTACTAACCAAACTGCACATGCGCTCAGTTGATGAATGAAGTAACTCGGCCTTAAGTGAGTAGGTGTTGACATGACTTTGACACCCCTCCACTTGTCCTTGCATTTAAAAAGTATCATATCAATAATTAAGGTACGTGTTGGATCCTTAATTCACCCTTTATTAACATTTTCCCTTTGATTAATCTAGCTCCAACCTTTGAATTTTTGTCTGCCTCTTCATTGTGATCTCGCTTGATGTGGTAGAGAGTTTTTTTTTCAAAGTTTTTAAGAGTGTCTAAAATGAGAGACATGAAGCCTTTGTATATATTTCCTCCTATTACGTTCTTGTGAACTATAGCTCTGATAATAAGAATTGAGTCACCGCATACGATGAGGTTGTTTATTCGGTTTGATAGAGCCAGATTGATGTTTACATAGAGTGCCAAAGCCTCAACTTCATTATTGGTTAAAGATACAAGACCCCATGCATAGTTGGTTACTATTTTTCCTCTAGGATTATTAATAACACCCCCCGCACCTACTACCCCTAGGTTTCCTCATGAAGATCCATCAAAAAAGAGAATAATATATGTTTTCTTTGCCTGCCAGGACAAGAATTCTGATTTATCAAGTCTTATTTCCCAACTTGGATTGTTTGTTGTAATATTTAAGTTAGGAGGCGAGTTGGATCCTGAGATGAAGGAGATTATCCAATGGTATTCAAGGTTATCCATGGGTTGGAAATTTTAGTGTACTCTTTGTCTCATGTATTTTGTAAATAGAGCACATGCTTTCATTGAGACTTGACAAGGATATTTTTTGTCACCTTCAAAGATCCTTTTGTTGCAAGCTATCCAAATTCCCCAAAAAATGTATTTTGGGAGAGCTTCCCAATATCTTATAAAAATGGATTTCTTCTTAAGATTCTCAATATAGTGTCTCTTCCTCTGTATAAATAAGTCTAAACAGGTTGTTGGCCATCTTAGTCGAGGATGGAGGGGTCCAAAAGCATGATTCCATGTTTCTTTCGTAAAACTACACTCTATAAAAATATGTTGTATTGTTTCCTCTACATTTTGACATAGAAGACAACGTGAAGGCCCACTTTTTCCTCTCTTCTAAAAATTTTCTACTGTAAGAATTTTTTTATGCACCGGAAGCCAACCAACAAAATTAATCTTGGGTACTCCATCGTTGTGCCAGACTTTAACCCACTAGCTGGATTTAGGATGGCCATGTGTAGTTTCTGGAAGTGTGAAGTATCCTCTTTTAACATAATAAAGAGAATATCCCCTTCCACGCGCATCCGAGAAATTTTGATTTCAGGGGGCACATCCTTGCAAAGAATTAATGAACTGGTTTAAAATATGGCCGATATGAGGAGGGGGATGGGGATATTTCCATCTGTCCCAAGAACCATCCATGGCCCATGATGACAGATCCACAAGGGAGCACAGGCCTTGAGATTCTAGCCAACCTAGAAGAGGTAGAAGAGGAACAATCTAATAAATTCTCTCAATATCCATGATTTTGTCTTTCCAAGGGTTGATCGATCACCCATTTCCAGGTATCCAATTCAATTTTTTTAAAATAAGGTCTCTAGAAACAAGTAATAATTTGAAATTGGGAGATCCATTAGTAACTTTTGGTTGGAGGTAAGAGCTTCTTCTTTGTGATCCATTGAAATATTTTTTCCATAAATCTTGTTTCCACGACTCTAGGCTGCCAATTATTAGCCTCCACAAAATTTTCTCTCCCATGGCTTTATTCATTAGTTCAAGCTCCCTTATTCCAAGTCCACCATAATTTTTAATGTTAGTGACTTGATTCCAATTTACCAGATGGAATTTGTTAATGACTTGATTATAGGGAATCAAGTTCAAGCTCCCTTATTCCAAGTCCACCATGATTTTTAATGTTAGTGACTTGATTCCAATTTATCAGATGGAATTTGTTGTTGTTTGATCTCCCACCCTGCCAAAGAAAGGTCCTGAGTTTCATTTATATCCTTTTTCCTATGGCTTTGGGGGCCAAATGGTAGAGCTATAATAAATGGGGAGATAATATAAGACTGATTTTATAAGAATGACCCTCCCAACATAATTTATCCATTAAGATCCCTACTGGTCAAGTTTCCTGCTAATTTTTTCAATAATTTGTTTCCAGACCTGAGTATGTGAGGATTTAAGCGTGATGGGTATGCCCAAATATCGGAAAGAATACCAATTTTTTACCAAGTAAAATTGAAAGATCAATGCTATGGATCTCAAAATTCTTGAATATGTGTTCCATCAAAAAAATCAACACTTCCCATTATTAATAGCGCCTCCTGAAGCATCGAGGAAAGAATCTAGAACTCACTTGAATCTTGTGGCGATGATGACTAAGGCACCCCCTAGAAAAAGAGTATCATTTGCAAATTGGGAGTGATTGACATTTTTAACCCCTCTTGTTATTTTAAGTCTAGGTAGCTTCCCTATAACTCTTTCATGCTCCAATTTTTTGCTTAAGGTTTAAACCACCAACATGAAAAGGAACGGGGAGAGAGGGAAAACTTGATGAAGGCCCTGACAGATTTGAAAAAATGAAGAAGGATTTCCATTTACAAGAGGGGAAATCTAGGGATTTCCAATAAAAGTTGTTAGTCATTAAATGAAGAAGAGGTTGAACCCAAATTTCTTCATAATCTTGAAGAGGAATTTGTGGTGAACACGATAAAAAACATTATCCATATCTAATTTGATAACCATACCTTTTCTTTTTGAAGTAACACTTGAATGGATAACCTTCTGTACCAAAACAATGTTATCCACTATTTCTCTATCTCGCATAAAACCAACTTGATTAGGAGAAATAATCTTGGAGAGGACCTTCTTTAGACCGTTGGATATAATTTTGGTTAATATTTTGTAAGAGGATTTACAAAGGGAAATCGGCTTGAAATAGGAGAAAGAGGAGTGTAATATCCCTGATCCAGTTGATTTGGATATTTACTGCTGAACTACTATTTTATCACTTAGATCTAATACTCTGGGGGTTTCTGGATGCATTTGAGTTAATTTTTTAAAATGCTTGATGATTTTCGCATGTGTGTTTCATTCATTTATTTTTTAAGCAATATATATGATGCATGCAAAATAAAGGAAAACACCATCTCACTAATATGTATTATGAGGAAAAAGCAGGAAATACAATAATATGCTGGAAGCAGATAAAATAGTCATCATTTAGATCTCATGGATCGTCAATGGAATACAAAAATCCTAATATGAAATACTTGTGATCTGAAGATGAAGGTCGATTTGTGCAGGCACAAATAGATCGACAAAATGCAGTTCCAGAAACTCACGACAATTGTTGCAAATACTGGAAAATTCACCCTGATGGCTATACTCAATAGAACGAACTAGAAACTGTCCCAACCAAAGCACCCTAGCCTCTAGGATGCTCGTGTAAACTGTTGGACTGCAGATCTGACCTTTGAAGCTCTAGATATCACCCATTGGGGGTTTGTGTACCTCCTAGGTTTTTGAGTGCACCCTAGTGATCCCACTAATGAAATATGATGATGTATGTCTCAAAATGATCATCCTGGTCTCCTCTATATTGGGTCGGAAGGGTTTCCTCGGATCTAATTTGGAATACCCCCTGTAACCCCAAATGTCCCTCCTCAAGAACTATGCCCTTCCTGGCTATATGATGTGCACTGAGAGATTCCACCATCATAATCTGATTACTGGTGGCTCAAAAGAAGTTCTCTAGCTAGCTCTCAACTGGTTCGGGAGGAATTTGTAAGATAATCCTTAGTCTCGTGCAGCTACACAAAACCCTCTCTAACCCTTGCACCCTCACTCGTTGAGTTGCACAATCACTACAAACCAGATACTCCTAAATAGCACGGTGAAATACCTGGATGGTATCTTCGATAGGATAGGGTGTCTCTCAACACCAAAACCAATCAATGGTGGTGGTTTCCTCCAGAAATCCACAAAACAACAAGGGGGTTGATTTCCTCCTCTAGAAACTATCTCAACATCAAATCATAACATAAATCTCAATTAGGTTGCTTTACCATTCCTTTATAGCTTCCCAAAACCCTAATTCGTTGTTGACCTTTTCCCTCTAACTGACTTTTGCTTTATTTTATTATTCCTTGGTTAAATAACTTAATTAATTAACCATTTTACCTCTAAAAAGTGATTTATCCATCCTTATGGATTCTCCAGCCACTAAAATTCACATCTCATCATCTTATCTTGTAATTCTCTTCCTCCCAATTCCAATGAGCTATTACACTAAGAGGTTTCTCCAAGTAATATGCCCATTATGACATTCTTAGTGAATTTAATTAAGATATGACCCATAATAACTCAAAATTACGAAAATCGTCGGAATGCAATGGAACTAAAGACAAGGTATGAAGAATGGATTATGATGATGAACAATGCAAGTTGGGCCCAACAAAACCCCTCAATATCTATCGAACTCTCTATCACCCCTATCTCGCTACTCTGGTAGGCATAACACTCTGTAATGTAATAATGTCCAAAAATGGGGACATTACGGTCCTCCCTGTTGGAATATTGCTTGTCCTCAAGCAATAACTGAATAAATCTACATATGATATTGGGGTCCAATGTCCACCTGTGTGACACAAAGTTGACTCCCCTCAATATGGGGCTTCTCCAAGTGCTCACCACACATGACACCTAAATACTCCTGATGATTAGAATGATCAATGGCCAAAGAATCTCAGTCAACTCCCTGAGAAACCACTCTACTTGAAACTCAACTCCATCAAACACTGAATTACCAAGCACTCCAATCCCCAGATCCCATATCAAGATGTGAACTGCAATGTCCCGTGAAGTATAGTTTTGTAACATATCAACACCATGAGTCTCCTACAAATAACACACGAACTCAACCCGAAATGAGTCTATCCTACTAGAACATACCAAACACAACACGACCCCCACCGACTAAACATGTTGCTGCCATAGTGAGGTACTACAAGACCTCAATGAATTACCATCCAGTGACATGCTCTCCCCAATACTGAAACAATCAAAGTGACTTCCCCCTGCAAAGGTCCACTCATCTCCATCATTCAATGAAATTCCCATCCCTGTAATCCCAGGGTCCCATGCTAGTCTCTGATAGGGACCATCATGCTAATGTTGATATACTATGATCATGATTGTTTGCTCAAAGTATCCATACTAGATCCTCCACTCCTAGATCCTCATAATATGAAACAAACTATTGACCCAATGGACTCCTGGATCCCATGTCAAATTTGGAAGTTCATCACTTCCAATCCCCACTAACTGCTGATGTGCCCTACTGGTAACTGTCTAAATCCCTCCACCCTCATCCCAATGGGAGTCTGAATATGTAGTAACCTTTGAGATATCCTTTGTCCCATGGCATAGGATATTCTCCATCATGTCGAATGCCTCAACTGTCTACCTCTAATGATCCACCCCTATCCTAATGTATGCAATCAAGACACTCCTGTCAGGTGGTCCTAGCCTACCAAATCTCCATTTCCCCTACCACTTTCTAGCTCCCCCTGTGTTGTTGTCAATGAACAAAGTATCGGTAAAGGCTATCATAAATATCTCCAACCAGCTGTAGGACTGGAAATTATCATATGCTTTGGTCAATCCCAAGGACTTGACCAAAATCTCATCCACCGACATACATGGTAAATAATCTCCTGTACTCATCACTGAACACCAACCATTGGGAACAATAGTAAGTATATCCAAAAAATGTGGGTCAATCATTCTCCATCCATCATCACTCACACAATTTCTTCTACGATGAAGGTGATCTCCCAGGTCTGTATATTTCTGCAAGGGCGAGGAATCTCCATGCTCTACTAAGTACATCTACTCATGCTCCTCCATAAACTAGTGCCCCTATGCCAAACCACCAATATCCTCTAACAATGTAACTAAAGGATATATATGAATCTCTGCTTAGATAGATATAGTGGATCTTTGACTGGTCTCCTCAAGGAGCTCCTCTAATCTTGCCTTTGATTCTTGAAGGGTTGTATGTGTGTCTTCCAATAATCCCCATGTGCTCACCAACTCATCAATGATTTGGTCCACCTCAACCTCCTTCTCCCTCAGTTCTCTGTGATACATCTCACCAACCTCCAATATGTAATCTTTATCCATCAATAACTGCTGGTAGTCAGCCCTCATCACAGACACTCTCTCCATGAGTGTATGGAAGTCATCAATGGAAAGCCCCCTATCTAAACTATCATGTTCCATCGAGGCCCTCCAACAATAACATGCCACCAATGCGTGTGTATCATCAATGCATCTAGTGGCTTCCATGATCATGTCCTCACTGACTCTCAATCGTCTTGTCAAGTGTCATGACTCTTGATCACAAACCTGTTGAGGTGCTGCCTCATGCCTCTCACTGCTAGTGTCAATAATGGAATCCTCAACAAAAAAATCCTCAAAAGATAAGGTATTGAACTTCCCACTGTCCACTATGCTATTGAGTCCTCCTGTATGCCACTACACGCCATCACCAACTGCGACCCCCATATGAATCACATCGTATCCTGTATGGGTAGTTGTATCATCTTGTGCACTCACCCTACTAATATCATCTGCGTATGGATCCCATATATATTTTTCCAGACATGTGCTATGGTCATCCCAACCAATCAGGAGTGTATCCTCATCATTGTAGATCGATCATGGGAGTAAGTGTCCCAACAAGCTGTCGATCTCCACAACCTAGTCCATCAATGGAATCTCCAAGAGTAGTGAGTCACTCTCCTCGTACTAATAGGTATGTGTAAGTTCAAATATTTACAAGCCATACCTCTCCTCCTGGGTTTGCAGATCCATATGTACCTTGTGTACAATCCCCGCACAAGGCTCCTCTACCATATCAAAAATGCCATTGATATCCTCATGTGTCGTGGCTAGCATAGGTGACTGAGAAGATGAAAAATGTGGCTCTCTCATCATAGGAAGCTCATCCTCCTCCATACATGACTTCCTGGAAGCCATGTATACACCCACAGGTAGGTCATCCAACCTCCTAATCTCATCATGTCTAAGTGCCAACACATATGAATCCTCACAAGTGTCAGCACTATGATGAAGTGTTGAATCCTCAACATTGCCTGATGGGGAAGATGAAGGACATGCACTATCATCCTGCCCATCCAACTGTCCCTCAGATGCGCAAGAGTCACTAGCCTCATCAGACTGCTTTAAATAGGAATCTATGGTTGCATTCTCATGCATCTCCTCATCCTAATTGTCATAGTGCACCTCAACAATGTGCACCTTCCCTTTACCCCTACATCTGTGATCTGGCTTCCAAGGCATTTTGCAACTGTAGAAAATATCCCTGCATATACTAGGTGTAGGATCCATCTGTGCTCCTATAAATCCACTAGCTGGTAATGATGTATCTACCTCCTTATCTAATATGAACTTTCCTCTTCTATTTTCCCATTAGGCTAGCAGGAAAACCAACTTTGATACCACTGTAATATCTTTGATCCAGCTAATCTGGATATTTACTACTGAACTACTGTTTTATTACTTAGATATGATACTCTGGGGGTTTCTGGATTCATTTGAGTTAATGTTTTAACATGTTTGGTGATTTTCACATATGTGTTTCATTCATTTATTGTTTAATAAATATATATGATGCATGTGAAATAAAGGAGAACACCATCTCACTAATATGTATTATGAGGAAAAAGTAGGAAATACAATAATATGCTGGAAGAAGATAAAACAGTCATCAGTTAGATCTCACATATCGTCACTGGAATACAAAACAACTAATATGAAATACCCATGATCATAAGATGAAGGTCGATTTGTGCAGGCACAGATAGATCGACAAAATGCAGTTCAAAAAACTCACGACAATTGTTGCAAATATTGGAAAACTCGCCCTGATGGTTATAATCGACAGAACAGACTGTAAAATTTCCCAAACTGAGCGCCCTGGCCTCTAGGATGCTCCTAGAAATTGTCAGACTGCAAATCTGACCTCTGAAGCTCAGAGTATCACCCCCTAGGGGTTTTTGCACCTCGTAGGATGTGTGAGTGTGCCCTAGTGATCCCACTGACGAAATCTGACTATGTATGTATAAAAATGATCGTCTTGGTCTCCTCTGTAATGGGTCAGAAGGGTTTCCTCGAATCTGATCCGAAATACCCCCTGGAACCCCAAATGTCCCTCCTCAAGAACTTCACCCTTCCTGGATGTGCGATGCACACTAAGAGATTCCACCATCAGAATACAATGAATGTTGGCTCAAAAGAATCACCCTGACTTTCTCTCAACTAGGTCGAGAGGAATCTACAAGATAATCCATGGTCTCGTGCAACTACACAAAACCCTCTCTAACCCTTGCACCCTCACTGGTTGAGCTAAGAAATCACTGCAAACTGGATACTCTTGAATAACATGGTGAAATACCTAGATGGTATCTTCAATAGGCTAGGGTGTGTCTCTCAACACCGAACCGATCAATGGTGGTGGTTTCCTCTAGAAATGCACAAAACAACAAGGGGGTCAATTT
Source organism: Picea engelmannii (assembly GCA_009831015.1). Classification (NCBI taxonomy): domain Eukaryota; kingdom Viridiplantae; phylum Streptophyta; class Pinopsida; order Pinales; family Pinaceae; genus Picea; species Picea engelmannii. Next base: position 182,852 of record ML811586.1, on the reverse strand, counting down.
CCTCCTCCTTTGGAAACTATCTCAACATCAAATCATAACATAAATCTCAATTAGGTTTCTTTACCCTTCCTTTATAGCTTCCCAAAACCCTAATTCGTTGTTGACCTTTTCCCTCCAAGTGACTTTTACTTTATTTTATTATTCCTTGATTAAATCACTTAATTAATTAATTAATTAACCATTTTACCTCTAAAAAGTGATTTATCCATCCTTATGGCTTCTCCGACCACTGAAAGTCACTTCTCATCATCTTATCCTATAATGATCTTCCTCCCGATTTCGATGAGCTATTACACTAAGGGGTTTCTCCAAGTAATATGCCCATTATGACCTTCTTAGTGAACTTAATTAAGATATGACCCATAATAACTCAAAATTATGGAAATCGTTGGATTGCAACGGAACCAAAGCCAATTTGTGTGGAATGGATCTTGATGATGAGCAATGCAAGTCAAGCCCAGTAAAACCCCTCAATATCTCTCGAACTCTCTGTCACCCCTATCCGACTACTTTGGTAGGCATACCACTCTGTAATGTAATAATGTCCAAAAATGGGGACATTACAAGGAGGGATTATAATCCTTGGGGATTAGGGAAAGGAAGCAAGAGTTTGTGCTACCTCCTAGACACAAATATTGATGGGAATAATGAATCATTTTTTTTTCCAGATCAGTCTTTATCAGTTCCCATAAGAAGTGGTAAAACAATATGGAGAAGCCATTTGGGCCTGGAGCTTTGTCTGGATCCAAACTCCAAACGACTAAGTGGATGTCATTCTTAGAAATAGGAAGAGTGAGTTCCAAATTCTCATCATTAAAGATCAATGATGGGATATGCTCAAGCATGGAGACAATGTTGTCTTGACTTGCATCATTTTGTTGAATGCATAATTCGAAAAAATGGGAATTGGAAGCAATTTTGATTTTAGTAAAGTCTGTTATCACTGTACCATATTCTAGGGTTATTTTAGAAACATTATTCCTTCTCTGTCTAATTTTAGCTTGATTATGGAAATGTTTAGTGTTTTTGTTTCCATTCTAAAACCATAAACTTCGAGATTTCAGGTGCAAGAGTTCTTCTTCTCTTTTCAAAGTTTACTGATATTGACATTGTAAGTTGAATTCCTCTCTTTGTAGCTGTGGAGTGATTTCTTGGTACTCTAGATATTTTTGCAACTCGGCAAGTTTAATTTTGAGTTGGAGTTTTTAAGAGGAGAGATGGACAAAGTGGATATTTTCCCACTATTTTAGAGCTTGTTTGACTAAAGATAATTTTTTCTCCCAAATGTAAACCAAAATTCCAGAAATATAAGTCTTTCAGGTGGAAGAAACCAAATTAACCACTTCGTTATGTTGTAGATAAATAGGATTGAAACAAAAAGGGGAGAGGGCCAAAATTTGTAAGATCTTGAAGATGAAGGGATATGCTTTTGTGGTCAGAAATGAGAGAGGGAAAAATGTAAGAATTGATGGAAGAGTTTGTTGAAGAAAGTTGTTATGTGTTATAACCCTAAATTGCACCACACATGCTTACCTGGCATCAGGCCATCTCATATCCCTTATTTTCCAAAGCACTGCTAAACAACTCTTTAAAAACCTCTTTTATAAAGGCCCACATGCCCTACTCCATTACTGCACGCGTGTACACGCTGGCTGACCTAAAACAACCCGCGTGGACCAACAAAAGCACAACAAAAGAAAGTTTGCCGACAGAACACAAAATCTATGGGTGAGTTAACTAAAATTATCGGCCATGCATGGACGAGGGTTCGTCCAAATACCTAGCATCTTCTAGCCTATAAAATAAGGGCTAGGGATCCCATTTGGAAGAGGAAAAATATAGCAAAGAAACTCTACCCATTTGTGTATTCCCATTGTCCTAACCCTTTATCCTTTCATTGTGCCAAAGGAGATACAAAGCAAAGCAGTTGGAGGACAAATGAAGAGGAGCCCAGGATCAAGTTCGCGGAGCGGTGGCCAATCTCAACTTTTGTAAGTTGATTCACTCAAAGTAATAAAGAAAGTACTTTTCCTATCCCAATTCATGAGTTATTCATAATTTGTTAAGTACATGTTTGAATTTCTAACCCGTTATTCTATAGGTAGTATGCATGTGTAGTTGTTTCTTGTCTTGTATGCAGGTCAGCGTTGGAAAGGAGAACTGCAGACAAGTAATCAAGTACGACAAGGGATCGACATCGAACGCTCAGAACAAGGTAGGTTGATCTAGCCATTGCATTTACTAAAAAGAAATGGGATTTAAGTTTGGGGATGAAGGTAGAAAGTAAATTTTCTCTAGGTCATATCTGCATGCAAAGTCTAACCCTATTTGCTAGTCCGTAAGGAGATTTCCCTCACAACACTATGAACCAGAAAACAATCAAGCCTTGCTACAATGTGACCAGTTCCAACACACATATTGGTCCAAGTGTATTTTCCCCAATGAGGAGGGATGTCCAAGAGATCCCAATCAAAAAGTAGATCCCCGAAAAGGATCCTTTCCAAAAATCCCCCCTCTTTTTTCTGAGCTGGATCTAATCAAATTTAAATCTTTAGCTATGATACAAGGATCTATTGATTCATAATTCCTCAAATTTGATATCAAACCCCAGCATTCAAATTTTTCGCGGGGGTCATTGGCATATATACATTAATAACAAATAAAGTGAGATTTATTTGTTTATGATGAAAGTTGGTGAGAATATAATGTTTCATTTTGGAATGGTGTATCATACTTACCTCTTGAGCATTCCATAAGGTGAAGATTCTTCATGATGCGTCTCTTGCATCATCCATAACAAACTCACTAGTTTTCCAAAAAAATTTCCTTAGTTTGATTACTTCTTCTTCTTCCATCTTAGTCTCATCAGGAAGTAGGATAAGCGACTTTTTAGTATTTATGAGATCTTTGACATCTTGGGATTTTGGGAAGCTGCCTAAACCTATACAATTCTAGGAGAATACAATCATTACTTAGGAGGGTTAGATTGGGGGAATTGTTATTTTTTTAACCTCCTCCCATCATATTTGTAAGAATTTTTTGTGAACCCAACAAAATATATTTTTGAACCTATTCCTCCCTCACATGTTTGGTAGGTTTTCATCCCGATTTCCTTTGCATAATTTCTTCTCAGGATTTATATTCTTGTCCTTCTTCTTCATGAATTTTGGTTTCAGAATTGTATTTGCATTTGAGAAAGGTATTTCAACATTAAATTCATCCAAATCTTCCAATCAATATTCAATAGGTTTGGATATTAAGGATATTAAAGAGCCCCTTTTTATTTCAAGGACGTTGCACCCAAACTGGATAGAGGCTAAAGGAGAATTTGGACTGAAGGTTTCTCTTGAATAGATATTCCAACAACGAAGAGGAATTGGGATTCTTCCTCCATATAATCCTCCATATGACACATAGACTCAAACCTATTAGATGGGGCAAAGGTCTTTTTCGAAGGGTTGTTAGTTGTTTTGACATGCGATTTCAACCCAATGTCGGAAGGGATTGCTACAAAGGGACTGACTGAGTATCCTTTATTTCCTCTAAAACCCATCTTTTTAGAAACCACTTGAAATTTCTCCTCTCTACTAATGTTGGGTTTCTACCTTCTTAGAGTTCCTTGCAAAATATCCATATTCATGGTAGAATTTACATTTAAAGGGTAATTATTCATAGTCCAGTTGTTGCACATGCTCCCAATTGTCTAAGGTGATAACAATTGCTTCATGGATCCGTTTCTCTAGGTATACCTATACACATATTCTTTCACAAGAGTAGAGGTGCTCCTTTGGTTCTTCCTGATCTATGTATTTGACAACGGAATTTCTAATGCTTCGAAGTGCATCATCACCCCAACGATGCAAAGGAAGATGTGACAATCTTTCCCAAACTGGAATGGTTGAGGGTAAATCATTCTCAAGATTGAGCTAGGATCCATTTATCCAGATACATTCATATTTCTCCTAAAAAATATGGCTCGCTTCGAAAGATTAAATCCCTATCTTCCTTGTGTTAAAAAAGAAAATAAAAAATCCCTCTTCCATAGAAGAAATGGCTCAAAGAACCTTTTATGATGGGTTTCAATTTTTTTCCATCCAGAAAGAAACTATTTTTGAAGATATTCAATGCCTGTAAATTGGCCTGTAAACCATCTGTTAGTGAGGGCCAAATATTTCTTCCCCGCTATTGAGGGGGGGAGAGATACCTTGATTATTTTGTTAAGATTTTTCATGAATTTGGTTGGTTGAGATTTTGAAGACTCGATGGATGTAGAAAATATTTCCTGAAAGGAAAGTGCTTCTTCATCAAAAGGGGGCGGAGGCCCCCTCCCCTTGGAACCCGACGTTTCTACTAGACCTAGGGTTTATGAACACTAGCGCGTGCTCCAATCCTTTGATTTTTTCAAATTTGTTTCTATCATATTGTGTGTGTGAAGGGTGTTTCCAAGGCAATCAATGATGTTTACTAAGCAGGAAAAGCAAATTAAATGCACTGAAACACTAGCTATCAAAGAAAAATAATGGATACAATAAAACTAGAATGAAAGATAAGATACTTCAACATGTAACAAGTTTATAACAACAATAGTAAATCGATACTAAATTAGCAATATGCAATGAAAAAAAATGCTAAATGCAAGAATAAATACTAGTAAACCATTAACTATTGATTGTTGTAAATAAATAGCATTAAAATATGCTAAATAGATGTAATATGATAAACCCTAATGGATGAAAATGAAATTAGTTAAACAATAATGATGTTAGATGATGGTTCTAATCTAATATGTAAGTCAAGGAAATGGTAGGGGAAGGAAAGGAAGGCAAGACATGGCAAGGCAAGGCATGTCAAGGAAAGGAAAGGCAAGGTAAGGCAAAGAAAGGAAAGGCAAGGCAAGGAAATGCAAGGAAAGGCAATGGAAAGGCAAGACAAGGCAATTGAATACAAGGAAAAACAAGGCTATACATGGAAATGCAAGGTATGGGTCTTGGTATAGGTATAGGTCATGGTGTAGGTCTAGGTCTAGGTCTAGGTCTAATTCAAGGAAATACAAGGAAAGATAATGCAAGGTGAGGCAATGCAATGGAAAGGCAATGAAAATCAAGGCTAGAAATGGCAAGGCAAGGCAAGGAAAGGAAAATAAAGGAAATGTAAGGCAAGGCAATGTACAAGACAAGGCAAGGCAATGAAATGCAAGGAAAATCAAGGCTAGACATGGAAAGGAAAGGAATGACAAGGCAAGGCACGAGAAGACATGGAAAGACCTAGACCTAGACCTAGACCATGACCTAGACCTAGACCTAGACCTAGACCTAGACCTAGACCTATACCTAGACCTAGACCATGACCTAGACCTAGACCTAGACCTAGATCTAGACCTAGACCATGACCTAGACCTAGACCTAGACCATGACCTAGACCTAGACCTAGACCTAGACCTAGATATGATTCAAAATATGATTGTGAGGCATTAAACTTTGACAGTCTCCTACATAGTTTTTTTGTGATTGGAAGAATAGATGTATGGGGTTTTATTTATTTTGTAGACAAATGAAGGCTGTGTAGTTCCTAAACTTGTTTTTTTTTTTTTTTTTTTTGAATTGAATTATTTGGCATGCACTTTTGTGTAATGGTGAATCCATTGAGATGTTTCTTTGATTTAATTTAACTCTTTTATTTTATTTGATGGTTAGAGATGGAAAATGGCCATGAGTTTAGAAAAATTGTTAATAATAATTGCATAAAAGTTTAATCTTTAGTGAATAAAAGAGAGATAATAGTTGGACTAATTTTTTAAATGTAAACTTGATCTATTCAAAAGTGATGGACAAGAGCATGGATTTCAATTTTAGTAAACCTTATGTGTTGAAATACATTGCAATCTAGCTACACATATAGTTACAACTAGCATTCTTGAAAGACTATATAAAGGAAAAAGAAATAAACACCCACCACTATACTGGCACTATTCCTTGGAAGCTTGATTAGAGGAGTATACTACTTGTAAGCACTCAATGTAGAATGAATCTTTATGAAAAAATTAAATACAATACTAAATTTGGTAGTTATTAGAGTACATATGCATGATAAAAGGAACATGATAGAAGGAAAAAAATTCCATAGTACAATATAATCTATTTTATTTTTAAAACCTTGCATCGCTTATGCAACATATTCAATGTTGAAAAAGGAGAAACAAAAAAACTAACATTAATTTAGTGTTACTTATGCAATGTATTTAATGTTGAATAATGTCAAACATAGTGTAAATTGTATATGGTAATTGTAAATTAAATGCACAGAAACACTAGCTATCAAAGAAAAAGAAGGGATGTAATAAAACTAGAATGAAAGATAAGATACTTCATCACATAACACGTTTATAAAACAATATTAAATCAATACTAAATTATTAATATGTTGTGAGAAAAAGATGCCAAATGCAAGAATAAAAACTAGTAAACCATTAACCATTGATTGCTTGAAAGAAATAACATTAAACTATGCTAAATAGATGCAATATGATAAATCTTAATGGCTGAAAATGAAATTAATGCAACAATAATGATGTTAGATGATGATTCTAAGCTAATATGCAATGCAAGGCAAGACAAGACATGGAAATACAAGGCAAGGCTAGACATGGCAAGGAAAGGCGTGGAAAGGCAAGGTCTAGGTCTAGGTATAGTTCATGGGCTAGGTCATGGTCTAGGTCTAGGTTGAATTCAAGGCAAGGAAAGGCAAGATAAAGCAAGGCAAGGCAAGGAAATGCAAGACAAGGCAATGAAAAGGAAAGGAAATGTAATGCAATGCAAGGTAAAGCAATGATAGACGTGGCAAGGCAAGGCATGGAAAGACAAGGTCTAGATCTAGGTATAGGTCTAGGTCTAGGTATATGTCATGGTATAGGTCTATGTCTATGTCTAGGTCATGGTCTAGGTCATGGTCTAGGTCTAAGTCAAGGCAAGGTAAGTTAAGGCAATGCAAGACAAGGCAAGGCAATGCAATGCAAGGAAAAACAAGGCTAGACATGGAAAGGCAAGGCATGACAAGGCAAGGTCTAGGTATAGGTCTAGGTCTTGGTCTTGGTCATGGTATATGCCTAGGTCTAGGTCTAGGTCATGGTCTAGGTCTAAGTCAAGGAAAGGCAAGGCAAGGAAAGGAAAGGAAATGCAAGGCATGGAAAGGAAAGGAAATCCAAGGAAAGACATGGAAAGGAAAGGAAATGCAAGGCACGACACGGCAAGGAAATGCAAGGCAAGGCAAGGCAAGGTCTAGGTCTAGGTCTAGGTCATGGTCTAGGTCTAGGTCTAGGTCTAGGTCTAGGTCATGGTCTAGGTCTAGTTCTAGGTCTAGGTCTAGGTCATGGATTAGGTCATGGTCATGTTCTAGGTATTTTAATTTTAAAACAACATAGTTTTCATTTTTGGGATAATGATGATAAAGTTTCGTACATGATACTTCATGTGGTGGAATAATAACCTTTAAAAATTGTTGGCAAATAAACTTCTGAACCTAAATTTTTAGTCCATCACACATAATTCACATATACATACTCACATTGTGGATAATTAAGTACTTATGTGATGAAATTGTAACTTTGCATTCTTTTACCCATATTCATGATTTATTTCATTAACATAATGGGATTATGATGATTCTAGTTGCAAGGAAAAACTTTGAGTTCATTTGAGGACATTGGATGGCAAATGGATGTAGTTGTTTTAATTTTAATTTCACATATTACATCAATGCAAATACAAGGCAAGGAAAGATGAGGAAAGGCAAGGCAAGGAAAGGAAAGAAACAACAAGGAAATGCATGGAAAGGCAAGGCAAGAAAAGGAAATGCAAGGCTAGACATGGCAAGGCAAGGTTAAACATGACAAGGAAAGGTAAGGATAGACATGGAAAGGAAAGGCATGGAAAGGCAAGGCATGGAAAGGCAAGGCATGGCAAGAAATAGCAATACCTAGACGTAGACCCTATCAACATGTCTTGCCAAGTCAAGGAAAGGAAATGCAAGGCAAGGAATGGAAAGACAAAGCATAAAAATGAAAGGAAAAGAAAGACAAGACATGGAAAGGCAAGGCATGGGAAGGAAAGGATAGACATGGAAAGGCAAGGCTAGACATGGAAAGGAAAGGCAAGGAAAGGATAGAAAAAGGAAAGGATAGACATGTCAAGGAAAGGCAAGGCATGACAAGGAAAGGCTAGACATAGAAAGGCAAGGAAAGGAACAACTAGACAAATTTTGGACATGTGTTTGGAGTCCACATCTTTGATGCTCTTAGGTTCAAGTCCTTTGAGAGTAACATCATGATCATGTTGGTGGAAAGAGAAAACTTCCTCACAATGGTTACTGAAGTAGTTTCCTACCAAAATACACCACTGGATATCCAAAATAACATCTAATCCAACACCCGTGATATAGAATTCATATTGGAGGCTATCGTGATTCTTAGAATGTTCCACTTTGTGCACCACATGATCACATTGAATATGTTTGTGTCTTGGGATGATAATGAGGAAGTGTTTAGAAGTATATACATGGAGGCATAAATTATTAACCTATTTAATAACAATAATTTTTAGTGTACTTTCAAGATCAACATGGCAAAGACCCTTTGTTGTTTAATATGGGAATAAAACTTGGAAATATCAAGTCTACCCAAATTAGTCATGGAAAAGAGGGAGACTAAGGGTTCTCCTATTTCTAATGGTGGAGTAGGATGGCCCACATGGAAAGGCAAGGAAAGGAAAGGAAAGGATATACAAGGAAATGCAAGGAATGACAAGGCATGGTAAGGCAAGACAAATAAAGACATGAAAAAGAAAGACATAGCAAGGCACAAGACAAGGAAAGGAAAGGCATGGAAAAACATGGCAAGGAAAGGAAATACATGGCAAGGAAAGGCATGGAAAGGTAAAGCAAGGCAAGGCATGGAAAGTCAAGGCATGGGAAGACAAGGCAACATAAGGCAAGGAAAGACAAGGCATGACAAGGCAAGACAAGGTAAGGAAAGGTAAGACAAGACATGACAAGACACGACAAGGCAAGGAATGGCAAGGAAAGACATGGAAAGGAAAGGCATGGAAAGACATGGAAGACAAGGAATGAAAATACATGGAAAGGCAAGGCAATGCAAGGAAAGACATGGCAAGGAAAGGCAAGGCAAGGAAATAAAATACAAGGCAAGGCAAGGAAAGGCATGGAATGATAAGGCAAGGCATGACAAGGCAAGACATGACAAGGCACAAGAAAAGGCAAGGAAAAGGCAAGGCAAGGCTAGACATGGCAAGGCAAGTTAAGGAAATCCAAGGCAAGAAAACGCAAGGAAAGGTGAGGAAATGCAAGACAAGGTCAATTAAGTGTCACAAGACCCAATGTACTGTGGTTTTGAAACATAACACGATTAAGAGGAAAATGACAAGAGGAAAAATATATAATTTTCTTATATCATTTATAATAAATTTGTTTGGATGTACTTTTCAACATTATTATGACCATGTTAAGGTGAAAATTTGTCCATATATGTTTCCATTAATACGTTATGGTTGAAATGGTTTTTTGACATTAACACTTTTAGAAAATGGAAATTGGTGAATAACGCTTTTTCTTTAATACATTAAGTGGAAAAATAGCCAAATGGAAAAATTTAGCCCTTAAAAGTTTCTTTGAAATGTTTACAAGTTCATCAAGTTATCCCATAACTCTTGTAGTAAGTTTTACCCCCCATTCCTAGGGGTAACTAAGGAGATGATGTCTCAAGGAACTCAAGTTGCAGACATGGAGTACCAAGAGGCATATGAGTAGGCAAAGGCCCCTATCTTCCCACAATTTACCATTTGATTGATGGCAACAACATCCACCACACTAGCTTGGCTCACAGAGGACAACAGGTCTTGCTCCATTAGGTAACAAGTCCAGTGTTTTGGTAAGTGTCATTCTAATAAATGAAGCATTTGAACATGTTGCAAAGGGTCCCTTCTTGATTTTGAAAATGTTTGCTTGGAAATTATGTATTTTTCCTCATTTCACCTTGGTGGTTTACATGTTGTCCTAGTAAGTGGTCACCCTCAAGAAAAGGGTTGATACTAGGTGGTCTCCTTGAAAATTCATCCTACCACTCCCACACATACTTGTCACTTTCCATACTTGTTTCCTTTCGTTTACTCATCTTTTGGGTTTTCAGGAATATTGACCCAAGAAGGGCTTGTGCCTCATTTTCTAGGAAGAAGGGGCTAAAGGCATAGAGGTAGATTGCATATACTATAAAAGAATAAGAAACTAATGCTGAAAATAATTTGAACACAACAAATGAGGACCATCAAAAGCCAATCCAACTTGAGCTCTACCTACTCAGTTCCCGCCCCGGTCCCAAGTTGCAAATGCTAAAGCTTGAAACCTTATAAAAGGGACTAGAAAATTATAAATAAATGAAAGCAGGGATTGGAAAGATGGCTAAAAATGGGCCTGGGAAAAATAACACCTAAATAGTTGGTAACTCAAGAGCAAGCGCACCCTCTACAAAGGCACCCATAAATGAGACAATACGAGCCCTTATATCCCAAGAGACCCCATACTCAGAAGTCACGCCCCCATCCACCTCATAATATTTACATGACTTAGAGAGGGTCTTATTGGGAAACACTCATTGACATGGGGAATGATCTACCCAATAGGTCACCATGACAACCCTCCCATACCTAAATTTGGAAAGTTATATGACGTATTTGAGCATTTGTTTATTTTGAAAATGGGGGATTCGATGCACATGTTTGGGTGGTTCTTTTATTATATATGTATTAATTGAAATGACATTTTTGACTTGTGAACCCTTGGAAGGTGTACATTTTTTTCTTTGCAGGACCTTTCTAGGTGAAAGCTTGATTTTGGAGGCACAAGGTTGCTTGGACCTTCATTGGGGCATGAAGCCCACAGGTTGGATGATGCACCCCATCCCATTGGACACTTGGAAGGATGAAAATTTCCTTTGGAGGCACTTGGACACCATGATATGATTATATTCTATCCCCTTACACCTCAACGTTGGCATTGGAAAGCCTAAAACGTCATCTTCTATGCCCTAGACGTCACATGGAAGTTAGGGTTTTTGATGGGGTTTCATGGTTTGATGGTGATGTGACATGTTTTGATGGAGATAGATGGATTTATTGTCACCCTAGAAAATTCTGAGGTGACACATGGTCTTTGGAGGCCCAATGATTTCCACCTAGGGGCTCAACATCTCTCTTGAAGGCCTAACGTCACCCTTTAGGGCATGACATCACCCCTAAAGGGGATTTACTTTATGTATTTTCTTATTTGCTAACTAAAATGAAAAATTAGAGGGTCAACCCTCTTGTATTTTCTTGTTGACATATTAAATAGGAAAAATTAGTGTTGGTTAACCTCATATAAATAAAGGTCACTTCCCTCTCATTTTATCATCATAACTCACTTGAGAATTACATAATACATGGCTAACATTTTTTCCCTACTTGGGAATTTTGCTATATCTCTCTCTTGAAACTTTATCCCTACATATTACAAGAGACCGCATTTCCCAATTGATTAAAGTACTAGTCTAATTTGCATTGGAGATATAAAATCACTGCATTGGTATACATGAATTGTTGAGATATTGCTATTGTTTAAATTGGAATTGATTCTATATGCTATAAGTTTTCTTGTGCCCTAAGAGCATTTTATTTAGACAAGTAATTCTCTTTTCTGTTAAAAATTAATTCTATAGCCATTAGGGATTCTGCAAAATCATATTATCTTCATTAATTGCTCACTATTCTACCACTAAAAATTGCTTACAAGATGGCATATTAAATCTACTTGTTATTGGCTATCTTTTCGGTGGATTGTTTACTAATTTTGGTGGCCAGAAGTTGCTTCTGTAGCAATTTTTTGCTACAACCATTTTTCTGTCATAAAAGCTTGTTGATAGCATCATATAACAACCCTCCAAACATCACCAAAGTCTTGCTTTATTAATTGGAAGTTTAACTAATCATTGCTAGTTTTGTTTCCATCATCTTGTACTCGATTTTGGTGGTTATTTTTATAGATATTAACTTCATTCATCACTGATTTACTGATGCAATTTGGGACAAAACCGATTCTTGCTTGATCCCATTTGATTAAAGGCTTGGTTTATCATTATTTGTCTTGTTCTAGGTAGGGCTAACATTGTTTTGTAGGTATTCAACACTTGGAAACCATTTTCCCCCTCGCAAAACTCATCTTAGAGCCTTTATTCCTCTCTAAGTTTGACCTATAGGGGTGCTTATTCTTCATCATCTCACTTTCCATCTCAATCCCCCTAGGGTCATCAGGATTCCCCCCTTGTGGTGATTGCATCATCACTAAAGTGAGGGGGATGTCTATCTAAGGTGACAATGGGTAGGTACTCCCATAGTTGTCTCACCTTTGTGGTTTGGGTTGGGATTTTCCCAAGCTACAATCCATGCAATAACAATAAGTCTCACTTATATCTATGTTTCATTTGTATCTTATGATTTTAATAATTTGAGCACATGCATATACCTAAGTTTGATATATTTAACCTTGAATTTCACAAGATATTGATTTGAGTGGTTTGAGTGAAATAATAAGGGAGAAAGAAGAATTGATAATATCAATGGTTTCTGTAACTATCAAAAAAAGAGCCACATGTTTACCCAAATCTAGTTAAGGACCATACATTCATCAACATCAAATAAACAAACCATGCAATTTATAAAAAATGTGCCATGAAATATATATATATATATATATATATATATATATATATATATATATATATAAAATCGTCTCAATTGTACATTTTTTTACAAAATGACACATATTCGTTCCCAATATACAAAATAGTGGCAAGTGACATATGGTGGAATAGATACAAAATGACAATCATTGGTCACTCATTGACCATTGCCACCCTTGCAACTATCAAGAGCATCCCATAAATCAATCTTTCTTCTCTTACTTGAAGAAGCATCTCGAGTGTTTTTTCACTTGGGCATGGTTCATCGTGTTAAAATATTCGATGTGCTTGTTTTACCATAGACAATATCACAATATTGTCGCCCAACCATAGGCACACAACCACCTTCGAGCACCTTTAATCTTTGACATAATTATTCTGGAAAGCCATACTAGAACCAACAGATAAACCCTAGTTGCTAACCGCAACAACAACTCAAGACAAGTAGATCTCTCCTTCTCCAAGGATAGTGCACAAGAGAGAGTGTCCATATCCAAAAAAAAAGTACCATACACAACTGTAGTAGTTGCAACTGCACCACGCTCTCAAACTTGCACCATACTTAACTAGTACATCACCAAGAATATCACCAAGAGAATCACCAAGAATATCACCAAGAGAATCACCAAGAGAATCACCAAGCATATCACTTGATATTGCTAGAGAGAGATGAAGACGAAGAGATGACCATACACCCTTATTCGCTAAAACGTCCTCTATTTATATCAATCTGTGCAATGAATTTCCTGGCTAGGCCAACCTAACTTTCTGGTAATTATATTTTCTGTTTATCTTTTTCCTGTGGAGCCGACTTGTCTTTCTGGAAGATAATATTCTAAAATTATTTATTCTGCTAGGCCGACTTGTCTTCTAGGGTTTTCACACATCTATTTAGGGTTTCCCTTGCTTTTGGAATATTCCATTCTAGTCAAAGGTTACAAGTGGAGGTTAATATCTCCCGCAACTACCATAACATCACCACTCCCTCCTATCTAGGGAGGTATTAACGGTAATGGTCTTGAGCACACATAGACCATTCTGTCGATAGCATCATCATAGCCACACATGCTATCTCATGATCATGCATATCAAGTCACACGCATCATCATCACTATCAATATCGCCTGATAGCATCCTGGCATCAACATACATCATCATTTTCATAATCTCTTGAGGCCATACTCCATTTGAGTAATCAAGCATGATGTTGAATAAGTCATGGGGTTTATTCATCGCACTCAGTAGGGTGTCTTGCATGAGTCACCCACTCAACAAAGTGATACATTGACCATTCTTCTAATCTGTACATACATCCTAGAAGAATAGTTGTCCCAACAGATGCTGAAAGCCCCGCAATTGGATACAAGGACCATTCTTCTAATCCAGACATATATCCTAGAAGAATTTTAGTCCTCCCAGATGTTGAAAGCCACACCATTGGCTACAGAGACCATTCCTTCAGGAATGTCAGTCTCAGACTATTTTCTAATTGGGTCATATGTACCATAGAGATCAATATCTACCCATATTCCTTAGAAAATATCGGTCCTGTATCAACCACCCTAATCAGGATGTCATGTCCTTAGGGGGTGGACTATTCAACCTAATCGGGACAATAGCTATGCCTCAGGAGAATATCGATCCTGAACCATTTTCCTAATTGGGCCACAATATGTGCCTTAGGAAAATACCAATCCATGATACGTAAACAATATGTCAACCTGGACCATTCTCCACAGGGAGAATGTCTGTCCACCAAAAATTTGTTCTTCCTGAACCATTCTCTTCCTAGAAAATGTATGTCCACCATCACACTGGCTATCCATCTAGATGGAAAACATCTCCAACACTAGTGATAGTCTCCATGGAAATCAGATAGTAGCATACAACTGCTACAATTCCATCCAATAGAACACAATTATGTATATCCATAGTAGTACACAACTACTGCCCAGTGGTACAAAACCACTCCTAGTAGCATACAACTACTAACCAATGAAAAACAGTCACTACTGGTGGAGCACATACACCACAACAACATATAGATACTATTAAGAGACATACAGTCTCCACAACAATCAAATCATATCATTTGATATCATCCCGCATCAACAATGTCATCAACTGCATCACCTCTAAGTTGTACTAGCATGATGCGATTGCATCATATCTAAGTTGTACCGACATGATCTGGAGTATCATCTACATCATTTCCAATTCGTAATAGCATGACATATCTAGCATGATTCCAATGCATCATATCTAAGTTGTATGCCACCTCTAAGTTGTACTCGCGTGATGTAGATCAATGCCTCACTGTGTCACCTCTAAGCTGTATGATCATCTCTAAGCTGTTCTAGCATGACATATCTAGCATGATGCCAATGCATCATATCTAAGTTGTATGCCACATCTAATCTGTACTTGCATGATCATATCTAGCATGACACAAGCCCTCTACATCATCTCTAAGTTGTATGGTCATCTCTAAGCCGTACTAGCATGACATATCTAACATGATGTCAATACATCATATCTAAGCTGTATGTCACATCTAATTTGTACTCGCACAGTCATATCTAGCATGATGCAACTCACTAGCATCGTCTCTAAGTTGTACTAGCATGAATATACCTAGCATAATGCCAATACATCATATCTAAGATGTATGTCCACATCTAATATGTACTAGCACAATGCTCCTCAGGCCACTGTATCAATAACTCCAACCATTTGTATCATATTTGAGTTGTACTAGCATGACCATATCTAGCATGATGCAAGAATAATCTCTAAGTGGTATGACCATATCTAAGTTGTACTAGCATGATACAGATCCACTAATCACTGACAGTCTATGATGTCACATATCAATGCTCCCTCCCAATTGAGGAAGTTATCTCCTCCCTTTCAACTAAGGGAGAAATCTCCACGAGACCCAACTTGTCCCTCAAGTATGTAAACTTTATCTTGGACATAGGCTTAGTCAAAATATCTGTTGTATGCTCATCAATGGAGATATAATGGAGAGCTACTTCTCCCCTCTAGACTTTATCACGAAGAAAATAATAATTGATCTCAATTTAATTCGACTTGTCATGAAACACCGAATTCTTTGAGAGCTTCACACAGTTCTGGTTATCACAATATATCACGGTCGAATCCAACACCTGATCAAACAGTCCAAAAACTAGCTTACAAATCCACACTGATTCCGTACAAGTATCATAAGCTGCAATATACTCTGCTTCTGTAGTGCTGAGTGAAACAAACTTTTGTTTCTTGCTAGCCCATGATATCGTAGCAGATCCCAAACTGAAACAAATACTAGAAGTTCTCTTTCTGTCATTTTCACTCCCTGCCCAATCTGAATTAGTAAATCCATGCAGTTGTACTTCACTCTTTGAGGCATATCTCAAACCATAGGTTATTGTCCCAAGAAGATATCTCAAGATATGATTTGCAGCTATCCAATGCTCATGTATGGGTTCCACATGGAATTGGATCAACATGTTCACAACAAAGAAAATGTTTGGCCTGGTATTTACCAAATACATCAATGAGCTAATCAACTGTCAGTACAGGGATGAGTCTACTGGATCAGAATCAAAGTATCTCAACTTCCTCAGATCTATTACCAAGGGTGTTTCCATGGATTTTCAATCCATCATCCCAAAATTTTGAAGGAACTTTACAACATACTTCCCTTGTCCTAGGAAGACTTCACCATGCTTCTACCATACTTCTAATCCCAAGTAATAATGCATGAGACCAATATCCTTGATATCAAAATATGAGGCTAGTTCCTTCTTACACTGAATAATGAGAGGCTCTGCACCAAGCTCTTGGAGCTTGCTCGAATTCATACAAGGAATTCTTCAATATGCATACATGGGTTTCACTTGGGTGTACCTCAAGACCTTGAGGTTTCTTTATATATACCTCTTCCTCAATTACTCCATTAAGAAAGGTTGTATTTACATCCATCTGATGTAAATTCCAACCCATGGATGGTGCTAGAGATATGATGTCTTTGTATATCTGGCAACCAGAGAAACTGTCTCATCATAATCTTCTATCTCATGTTGGGAGAAACCTCTAGCCACAAATATTTCCTTGTATTTATCTATACTCCCATCTACTGCATGCTTTATCTTGTAAAATCATTTAGGCACAATTTTCATACATCATTTTTCATGATTGATATTCTTCCATCACAACTTCCTTCTATTCTTTCTTCTTGAATGTTTCTTCAAAGGTGGAGGGTTATGTAGTTGGAATATGGTTTTGACTTCTTTCTTTCTCTGAAAGTTCTATCTGGAGCACCATACTTCTCTGCACGGTTTCACAAGCTCAAGCTGGTCTTCTCTTCTTAGTCTTATCTTGGTCTAGACCTATGTGGTTTTTCCATGTTTGATACAACATTCTTACATAATAACTTATTTGGAACAAACAAATACATCCGCATGATAGCCTCCATGAAATCTTGTAAGATAACCTGGAACCTAAGACAAGAACAATACAAGTATTTCTAGTATAATAACATTTTCGTAAGAACATATCTATGGTAACAAGAATGAATAAAAATTTTATGGTGATCATCATAGTATGACCAAGATGACCTGCACAAGAGAAAAACAAGAAATATCTCTCTAGAGGAGATGTTAGTTCATTTTGCAAACAAGTACAATAAGCATCTATATCAATAGTATTCACATGCTATCAAATATTCATTACATCTAACAGTAATAGAACCTTTCAAAGGCTACTTTCACAATTTGTAATGTAGCAACTATCAACCTTGGTATGTGAAAAATTGAAACTTATCAATTTAATCAAACCTAGAACCTGAAGCCTTAACCGCTATGGAGGGTGCACTTGTTCCTTTAAATGCACTGAATCCAAGATTG
>ML811586.1:127848-142386 GCA_009831015.1 Picea engelmannii | reverse complement strand
GTTTATTACTAGCCACTTAACCATGACATCTTGTGGCCGGCTGCTATAGTTTGGAAAATGATAATGTATCATTTCATCTTATCAAGTGTAATCATTATTACTAGCCACTTAACCATGGCATCTTGTGGCAGGCCGTTATAGTTTATAAGTGGTAAGTAATGGATAATTTTTCTGAATTATTAACATAATTATATGTTTTATAAAATTAAAAATAATCATTATTATTATAGTACAATTATAATTAATATTTTATAAAATTAAAATATTAATTTTAGTTTATGTGGTTATGGGATAGAGTGTTATTTCTCCACTCAATTTTATTTATACCATACTATGTACAAAAATCAAAGTTTTTTTTTCTAAAATTTCTTATTTTTACTGTGGTTTTTTATGATTGTTATAAACTTTTTTTCTATTTTCCTTTGAGAATCCAACTAAAGAGATATGCTAATTACAATATTGATCATGGCCTATGTTTCTATAGTTGCCACTTTTTTTTTACTGTAGTCTCACACACAGTTTAACCATGGCTCTGGTACACTCAAACTAGGGAATGGCTAATGCAGGAATGAAATCAATGAAACCTTCATTAAAAAAAACTACAAAACTCTTATTCTGCTTTCAGAATAACAATAGTTGTTAGATATACAGATCGGTTGAAATCGATTTGATAATACAACGTGACATTAAAGTTCAAATTATATCAAATTTCAAATATTCCATAGGCATATTTCATACAATTATGGGTCCGCCAAGAGGTCGGGTCCACCACCATGTTGTTTGATCTCTGCAATGAATACCAGCCGTCCGATCATAGATCAGATTTTAAACTTGAAACAAAAATCTATTTGAATTGGATTACGGGTACAAGTCCCGATGTTAAACAATGTGCATCTAACTTTTTCGCAATGAATCATGGTCGTCGATCTTAGCCTTAGATCGATTTAAACCACATGATCTTCAGATACAATAATTTCGACACATAAGTAATTGACAAAGAATTTAAATTGATGCCAAAACTTCGATCTACTAAATTCAACAACAGAGACCACTTACAGTTCGTTCCACAATATATTTTCGATGAATTCCCAGCATGAATGCATAAAGAAAACTAAGATCTCTCGCAGCAACAAATCAATTAGACATACAAAGTCGACTCCCAGGGTAAGAGTTTCCAATGAATTTCAATTTCTTTTATTTGACAATCAGAGATTTATCGATTGATCCACATTCCAAGCTCTCTACTCTCAACCCATGACTCCACGAATACAAGAGCATCAATGGGATTAAATACAAACAATTTCAGTTTTCTCAAATCCCCTATGTTTGGATCGAATTACCTTATTCAACACTAGATCCTAAAATCTAGCCTAGAAATCGAAACAACTTCTATTCTCTATTACAATGAAGGATTCAAAATCCTTGTTGCATTATTTGTTTTGAATTTTAAGTTAAAAAAACAAAAATAATTAAGAGAACCAATTCTCTTTGGTAAACTCGATTTTGACTTCTAAATCAATGACGATTTTGTTCTTTGAGCTCATGGATTTTGAACCAATGGCTCTAGAGTAGTTATGGTGAATTGGCCAGTCCTATCATCATAAATGGGAATGAGCTTAGGATGAGAAATGAGATGGAAAGGTTCTAGGGTAGCCAAAGCATCCTTGTTGGCCCTTTTTCCATCCTTTTCTTCCTTGACTATCTTGGAGGGGTCAAATGAATCAAGGGGATATAAAATATCAAGCTATGAGGGCAGAGGATTGGATGTTTATGAAGATCTAGCATTAGGTGTGCTAGGAATCCCTCCTGGTACAACTAGGGAAAACACATTAGAGTATTTAGAGTGGGAGAGAGAGTGTTGGATGTTGTGAGAGGAGCACCCGACCACTTATAACATCCTTGAATCTGTAGGGATGTTCTTGACACCTCCCTATATTACTCCTTTTGATACCTCAATTATAGTCCTCTTTGTTTCAATATCCTCACCATTATGCCCATTTCCCTTTTCCTCTTCTTGTTCTTCCCATCCATAGTCTCCTTCCCCTACTCTTCTTCAATCATTTTCTTTTCTTGTTCTACTCTTTCTTCTTCTTTATTGCTTGCCTCCTCTTCAACGGTTTTATTTTCTACTTTTTCTTCAGATTTTCTTGTAGCTTCTTCTTCTACAAATTTACAGCTTCCTCTACTACTTTCTTGGTAGTCTCTTATGCATCCTTCTTTTTCACTCCTCCTCTTCTACCTTTCTTTTCTCCTTTCCTTATTATAATGTTTTCTTTGCAGTGTCTTTGTAGCCTTCTTTTTCTAGTATTTCTCTTCCTCTTGCCTCTGGATTGCTTCATCTACTTTTCTCTTTTCATCTTCCTAAACCCCCAAGGGAGAGAGGTTGCTAATATAATAAGGTGTTGGTTTTGGCTTTCCTCCTTAGGATTCTTCTTCTAATTGGCACAAGAAAATTATGCCAAGGGATGTGAGCCTTTTTCTCAACTCCTCCATCATCTTATCAATTTTTTCTTTGTTCTATGATGCTCATGTGAAGGTTGATTGGAGGTATCCCTCATTAGTCACTGGGGTAGTTGGATCAATGCTTAATATTAGGCCTTTATACATTTTTTTAGTAATGAGCATTTGAAATATAACCTATGATTCGTTTCCTGACCCTCCTTTTCCTATAAATCCCATACTTTGGATTATGGTAAAACCCTTTAGATATGCAAGTTTTTATGGGTACCCTCCTGAGCACGTGCTGAAAATTTTGATTCTTGAAGTGTTTTCTCTTTTTCTATTATCTTAGCTACCCATGTTGATAGAATTTCATCGTCCCCTTCATTTTCATCATCATCATTGTCATGAATTTCATAATATATCTTGAAAAAATATTCATCTTAAGGCATTTTTTCATAAGGTATATTTTTAACTCCAAGGTACCATCTCATCCTCCACCATGCCTCCATATTGTGTTTGTTGAAATT
The DNA here is from genome assembly GCA_009831015.1 of Picea engelmannii. Taxonomy (NCBI): domain Eukaryota; kingdom Viridiplantae; phylum Streptophyta; class Pinopsida; order Pinales; family Pinaceae; genus Picea; species Picea engelmannii. The sequence continues at coordinate 139,417 of ML811586.1, read as the reverse complement.
ATGTTTCAACACTTCCCATCTTCTCTCATCTATGAGGATTGTAAACTTAATAACTACCTTTGTCATCATTGTGCCTTCAGGCCTATAGAACATGTTATAGGGTGGAACATCCAATTTCTTAGGTTGAGGAGGGGAGGGGAGGCTTTTGACATTTCATTGGTAGGGTTTGAATCAACCTCTAAAATTGTCTTCACCTCCATCTAAGAATGATTGTTTTCTAATGTATCTTCTAAGGGATTTCTTTCATGATCATTTGCCCCTATATTTTTACTTCCCCTTATTTCTATTATTGTGAAGTGAGGATCATACTTTCATGGTCTATCTAAAGGAAATTTCATCTCTTCTAGGATATTTGTAGGCTCCCTCCCAAACTTATTATCTAAATATGCATAACCCCCCCATGACAATGGGATAGATAATGTAGTTTTTCTTCATGGATTTCAAGAAACGAGCTCCATCAATTTAAACAAACTATCTCACATAATCAAGAAAAAACATTCTTGGGGTGAGGAGGTTGGGGAGTCTATAAGGGGGAAATTCCACCCCATACATCTTAATAATTATATATATTCCCCCCAAAATTAGTCCCCTCTCCTATGCTCAATACTATATTGCAAGTAGCGTCAAATATCCTTGAGCATCCTCTCTGGTTTCCTCCTTGTTATGACTACAAAGGATATGTACATGAAGTTGTTGATTTATTTTAATAGAGAAGAATCCTTCTCACCCTTTTTGACCTAGGGTAACCAATCAATACCTTAGAGGATTTACCATCTTTGAATTTTTTTGTAGTTCCAAGTGAGCCAAGGAGGCACTCCGGTAAAATATGAAGAGGTAGATTAGATAAGAGGGATGGTGAAAAAGTTTATGAACCTTGAAATTTACCAATTGGATCCTCATATTTATGGTGATGGATTCGTCATATATAAAGGAAAGAACTAAGAAGTCGTGAAATATATCTAGGATGGAAAACATGCCCTCATCCACCATAAGATGATTGTCTCTTCCTAATATGAAGATGAACAAGGATATCGACTCTTGGACCCACTTAGGGAAATTTGTGGTTCTATATGGGAGGGATTGGTGTAGAGCAAAGCCCTAGCTTTGCAACAATATAAGTTGTAGGTTATTCATCTAGTCCCCAAATAGGGAATTGTATTTTTTATTTGTACTTTGAGGGATGACAACATTAATGAAACTAGCGAGGTGTCTATCATGGTAGATATAGAGTTGGTCATGATGACAAAGATCTCACTTTTACCATCTAAGGACAAGACAGACAAGGTGGAGGGGTTTTTCGTTCTCAGTGCATAGCTCAACAAACTCTAGGAATGGGCAGGTCTTAAGGACAACATGTTGAGCTAGGTCAGAGCTCCAATAGGGTGTTCTTTCTTACTTTTGCATGACTCAACCATAGGTAGCCCTTATCAATTGGTGACAAGTGGCACAATAGAGAGTGAGAAGAACTACTTTAGAGATATTATATATAAAGGAGGGTATATTGGAGGATGATATGCCATTTACATCTAAATGAAAACTGGCATATCAAGAGTAAGACTCATTATAGGAAGCTTTGGTGGCTTCAAGAGTGTTTATTAGTGTTTTAGAGAGAAAAAATACCGAGTAGGGCTATGGATGTAACTTACTCAATAAAATCTAGTACCCAGTTGGAGGCTAAGGTTTCTGGTCACAATGGCAATAATAAGTTTTCAGACAATTTTAGCAGTAATATCAAGTTCTTCTGTTATTTTAAAATTTTCTTTGTTTTGTTGGTAGGATTTTGGTGATATAAAAATAAAGATTTGATAAATTTGGAATTTTGATTGAATTTTTTAATTCAATTTTAAATTAGATAAAAATTTTAAAATGTTATTCCATTATAAATTTAAATAATAATAAATCTCTAATCATCCACTACATACGACCTTCCTACACCATATGGCCTAGGTTTTAACCAAGTCTTGGACAAGAAATGTCATTCCCAAAAAATTCTTGACTATATAATGCAATGGAAGTGATGTTGCTTTTGTCTTGATTAGCCATCATCCATTGCTAGTATTGCCACAGGCCAAAACTTACAATAGTTAACATTAATAGCATAGCTACAATTATGTTGTAAAAAAACATTTAATCACTCATTGCAACAACTATGCAAGAGGAAATTCATATGCATTTGATGTTTCATGGAGGTGGCAGTTCTCTTAGGCTGATGTGTAGATCATTTTTTAAATACGAAGTCAAACCTATTTGCATATATGTAGTGTTATCACATGAAATGGATATCTTTTAGACATTTTTATTGTGCAATAATTAATTTTTGGGCACCAAATAATGTTTTTAATCTATGTATGTCCATTGACGTTATTTATTCATAGATACAACTGATCAAACTAGTAAGAACTTGAAAAACAACTTTTACTTCTCTCGGGGGAACGGTGCAGATATTCTTCAAACTCCATTTCTATCTCCAGATAAAGGATTGCCATGTTTTTGAATTGTTGTTTAGAGAGGGATCAGTTGGGTATTTAGCTCATGGAACTGCAACGGATTACATATAATAGATTTTCAAGTACATATGGCGTTTACATTTGAGATATATGGGGAGGTAAATGCCTCGTGTGATGACTGTTTTGATTTGTTTTATCCGACCGATTCTGCTGTTTTTGAGAGTGTACTTGGAAATTGGTACACTGCATTCTTCGAGTTTTTATTTATCTACTGAAGCATTTGAAAAATTAGAAGGAAATGACATGTTTACAGCTACAAAGCACCAGAACAGGTATTTAACTCTTAGTGATTTTCATACAAGTAGAAAAGGATGTTGCCGAAGCTGAGAAAGTAGCATTTTTCCCTTTGGCTCATCTTCCATCTTCCTCCATAAAATATATATTTAATGCTAATGATGACGCATGCAAAAGAGCATTGGAAAGTTTTTTTTGGGAGATTCAACAAAGGATAATTCTTTTGAAACGAATCTTGGGTTTAGAAGATTTTTATTTTTATTTTTATTATTTCAATTAAAAAAAGCTTATATTAAAAAACATATTCCCAGAAAACAATCAGTACAAAAGTAACAATTACAACAGTTGACGAGATTCATAACTTATCCTTCCCAAAAAGACTTACTGTAAACATAGAGTCTTTATCATACAATAAACCAACCTGAAGTGGTCTTTATACAAAACCAAAAGCATCAAACTACAACAATACAGAGTTATAGTAAAACCAATATTTCAAATTTCTCTACTTGTGCTTCCACCCCTTTTGCATAATATAAAAAGCCTTCTTCCAAGAGAAAAGCCTACTTAGACAACTAGTTAGCTTCCCTGTTATAATCTCTGTAGATATGCTGAATTTTCAGATTCTGAAAGTTTTCATTGAGCTGGCGAATTCTTGTCATCCAAGGCTGAAGAGTAATCACCTACAAATTGTGTTTAGAAGAAATCCAGTCAACTATAACTTTTGAGTCTCAAACCAACTGTAAACAAGAAACCTGTTTGTAATGCGCAAAAAATAGGACACTCCATAAGCCCAATAGTTCTCCCATTGTATTTGTTCCTGAGCCACATTTCATTTTAATACTGTAAGTACCCAAAATTGGGCATTTTAGAACATCACCCGCACCACAACTAAATCCCCCATTGTGAGAAGTACCATAAAAGAAGCCAACAACCAAACTCCCTTCCAGCAAGGGGGGGCGAACTATTCTTTTTGAGTGAACAGTATGAACTTTTTCCATCTCACCCAAGTCTAACAGAACTAGATTTCACACCCTAGAAAGAGACAAGCTTTGATCCTAAAAAATAACCAGATTTCTATGTCGCTAGAGTTCCCAATAGATGAAACATGACATTTCCTTTCACATTTCCATCTCCTTGAACCAAACCTGGAAACACTCATGGAGTTGTCCACAACCCCAAACTCTCTGAATATGAAATACATTTAAGATGTACTCCCAAACATCTTTGGAAAAAGAACAATAAACCATCAAATGTTTTATCTATTCCTCCTCTCCTCCACACATAACACATCTACTTGGACCACAAAAACCTCATTTTGACAAATTATCCCAAGCCCAAATTTTATTTTCAAACAAAAACCAACTAAAAAGTTTTATTCTCAAAGGAATTTGCCACTTCCAAACATCCAATTGCCACTCCTCAGTGAAATTCTCACTGTCATCTAAGAATTGTACTTCATAAGCCTGTTTTGCAGAGACTTTTCCTCCTTTACTATCCCAAGACCAGACTAGTGTATCAATCTCATCAGATAAAACAAAACCAGAGTGTTTCAAACCCCTCACATAAGTCTCCCATTTTGATTTTTGCTCTCCCAAGAGATTAAGCATCTCTGCACTTTTCCAAATGTCACCGGTCAAAACTCCTGTATCCAAAGTAGATACCTGAGCCAGAAACATTAAGCCTTTTGAGTGCAGTGTTTGGACTAAATTCTCAAACAATTTATAAAAGGATTGAGACCCTATCAAAGGATCCAATTCGAATATCCCACCCATTTCCAAGCTTCCAAACTATCCAGTCAGTGATAAGTTGCACAGATGAAGTGAGAGCACTCCAACAATTCGACATGCCTTTTAAGCTCTTTCTCCCTTCCCTAAACCACACCACTACATATTTCTTTTTCAAATATTTTTTAAGAATCACTTCATGCCAAAGGCCTGGACTCATTAAGCTCCTCCACAAACTCTTTGTTGCAAGAGCTTTACCTAAACAAAAAGTGTTTTTAAATTCCCAACCACCTATCTTTTTTGGCTTAGCAATCCTTTTCCAATTGACCAAGTGAATATTTTCTTTTTATTTTTCCCCTGTCCACAGAAAACTGAACATGCTCCTCCAAATTCTATCCAAAATACTCTTAGGAACCTTAGCCAAAGAGAGTCAAAAGACGGAAATGTTTTCTAAGAATAAATCTACCTCCTAAGATGAGCCATCTATGACACCAATTTGTGATTTTTTTCCACTTTAATTAGAAACCACTTCCAATCATTCACAGAATAACACTTGAGCTTAAGAAAAAACCCCAAATAATTAAAGCCCTCTTCTAACAATTTTACCTCATAAGGAAAAAATTATTTTAATAGTAATAAGTCCTCCCTCGACCAACCTGCTTCAAAAAATTATGACTTTTGAGAACTAAAAGTCATTCCTGTAGTGTTACAAAACAAATCTACCTATGCTCCCACCCCTTTTGCATAATATACAAAGCCTTCTTCCAAGAGAAAATCCTACTGAGAGAGCTGGTCAACTTCCCTGTTATAATTCATGTAGATATGTTGAATTTTCATAGTCTTAAAGTTTTCACTCAGTTGGTGAATTCTTGTCATCCAAGGCTGAAGAGTAATCACTTATAAATTGTGTTTAGAAAAAAAACAGTCTACTATAGCTTTTGAGTCTCCAACCAACTTTAAACAAGAAACCTGTTTGTAATGCACAAAAAATAGGACACTTCATATGATCGATAATTCTCCCCTTGTATTTTTTCTTGAGCCACATTTCATTTTAATACTGTAAGTACCCAAAACTGGGCATTTTAGAACAACACCCGCACCAAAACTAAATCCCCCATTCTAAGAAGTACCATAAAAAAAAACAACAACCAAACTCCCTTCTAGCAAGGGGGGGCGAACTATTATTTGTGAGTGAACATTATGAATTTTTTCCATCTCACCCAAGTCTAGCAAAACTTGATTGCACACCCTAGAAAAAGACAACCTTTGATCCTAAAAAATAACCATATTTCTATGTCACTAGAGTTCCCAATAGATGAAACATGACATTTCCTTCCACATTTCCATCTCCTTGACCCACACTTGGAAACACTCATGGAGTTGTCCACAACCCCAAACTCTCTGAATCTGAAAGACATTTAAGATGTACTCCCAAACATATTTGGAGAAAAAACAATAAATCATCAAATGGTTTATCGATTCCTCCTCTTCTCCACACAAAACACATCTACTTGGACCACAAAAACCTCTTTTTGACAGATTATCCCAAGTCAAAATTTTATTTTCAAACACCCAACTAAAATTGTTTATTCTTAGAGGAGTCTGCCACTTCCAAACATCCAACTTCCACTCCTCAATGAAATCCTCACTGTCATCTAAGAATTGTACTTCATAAGCCTGTTTTGCAAAGAATTTTCCTCCTTTACTATCCCAAGACCAGACTAGTGTATCAATCTCATTAGATAAAACAAAACCAGAGTGTTTTAAACCCCTCACATAAGTCTCCCATTCTAGATGCATTGATGAAGTGAGAGCACTCCAAAAATTCGACATGCCTTTTAATCTCTTTCTCCCTTCCCTAAACCACTCCACTACATATCTTTTTTTCAAATATTTTTTAAGAATCACTTCATACCAAAGGCCTGGACTCATTAAGCTCCTCCACAAACTCTTTGCTGCCAAAGATTTATAAAAAAAAATGTTTTTAAAGCCCCAACCACCTATCTTTTTTGGCTTAGCAATCCTTTTCCAATTGACCAAGTGAATGTTTTCTTTTTCTTTTTTACTTGTCCACTGAAAACTGGACATCCTCCTCTAAATTCTATCCAAGATACTCTTAGGAACCTTAGCCAAAAGACGAGAATGCTTTCCAATACTAATTTAACAAGAATAAATATACCTCCTAAGGTGAGTCGTCTATTACACCAGTTTGTGAATTTTTTTGCCACTTTAATTAGCATTCACTTCCAATCATTCACAGAATAACATTTGAGCTTAAGGAAAAACCCCAAATATTTAAAGCCCTCTTCTAAAGATTTTATCTCATAAAGAAAAAAATATTTTAATAGTAATAAGTCCTCCCTCGACCAACCTGCTTCCAAAAATTATGAATTTTGAGAATTGAAAGTCATTCCTGTAGAGTTACAAAACAACTCTACCTGTGCTCCCACCCTTTTTTCATAATATAAGAAGCCTTCTTCCAAGATAAAAACCTACTTAGAGAGCTGGTCAGCTTCCTTGTTATAATCCCTATACAAATATGTTGAATTTTTAGATTCTGAAAGTTTTCAATAAGCTGGCGAATTCTTGTCATCCAAGGATGAAGAGTAATCACCTACAAATTGTGTTTAGAAGAAAACCAGTCAACTATAACTTTTGAGTCTCCAACCAACTCTAATCAAGAAACTTGTTTGTAATGCGCAAAAAATGGGACACTTCATAAGGCCAATAGTTCTCCCCTTGTATTTGTTCATGAGCCACATTTCATTTTAATACTGTAAGCACCCAAAACTTGGCATTTTAGACACCCACACCACAACTAAATCCCCCATTCTAAGAAGCACCATCAAAAAATTCAACAACCAAACTCCCTTCCAGCAAGGGGGGACGAACTATTCTTTGTGAGTGAACATTATGAACTTTTTCCATCTCACCCAAGTCTAGCAGAACTCGATTGCACACCCTAGAAAGATACAAGCTTTGATCCTAAAAAATAACCATGTTTCTATGTCGCTAGAGTTCCCAACATATGAAACATGACATTTCCTTCCACATTTCCATCTCCTTGAACCAAACCTAGAAACACTCATGGAGTTGTCCACAACCTCAAACTCTCTGAATCTAAAAGACATTTAATATGTACTCCCAAACATCTTGGAGAAAGAATAATAAACCATCAAATGGTTTATTGATTCCTCCTCTTCTCCACACAAAACACATCTACTTGGACCACAAAAACCTCTTTTTGACAGATTACCCCAAGTCAAAATTTTATTTTCAAACAACACCCAACTAAAAAGTTTTATTCTCAGAGGAATCTACCACTTCCAAACATCCAACTGCCACTCCTTAATGAAATCCTCGCTGTCATCTAAGAATTGTACTTCATAAGCCTGTTTTGCAGAGACTTTTCCTCCTTTACTATCCCAAGACCAGACTAGTGTATCAATCTCATTAGATAAAACAAAACCAGAGTGTTTTAAACCCCTCACACAAGTCTCCCATTCTGAGTTTTTCTCTCCCAAGGGATTAAGAATCTTTGCACTTTTCCAAATGTCACTAGTCAAAACTCATGTATCCAAAGTAGATACTTGAGCCAAAACATTAATCCTTTTGAGTGCAATGTTTGGATGAAATTATCAGACAATTTATAAAAGGATTGAGACCATATCAAAGGATCCAATCCAATTCGAATATCCCACCCATTTCCAGGCTTCCAAACTATTCAGTGAGTGATAAGATGCAAACATGAAGTGAGAGAACTCCAACAATTCGACATGCCTTTTAAGCTCTTTCTCCCTTCCCTAAACCACTCCACTATAGATTTTTTTTTCAAATATTTTTTAAGAATCACTTCATGCCAAAGGCGTGGTATCATTAAGCTCCTCCACAAACTCTTTGCTGTCAGAGATTTATCAAACAAAAAATGTTTTTAAAGCCCCAACCACCTATCTTTTTTGGCTTAGCAATCCTTTTCCAATTGACCAAGTGAATGTTTTATTTTTCTTTTTTACCTATCCACAGAAAACTGGACATCCTCCTTCGAATTCTATCCAAAATACTCTTAGGAATCTTATCCAAAGAGAGCCAAAAGAGGGGAATGCTTTCCAAGACTGATTTAACAAGAATAAATCTGCCTCCTAAGGTGAGCCATCTTATGACACCAATTTGTGATTTTTTTTTTCCATTTTAATTAGCAGCCACTTCCAATCATTCACAGAATAGCTCTTGAGCTTAAGAAAAAATCCCAAATATTTAAAGCCCTTCTTTTAATAGTAATAAGTCCTCCTTAGCTTCAAAAAATTGTGACTTTTGAGAACTGAAAGTCAAGAGCCTCCTTTAAGACTTTCCATTCAACCAAAAAGCCTTCTCCAAATATAATAACATCATCAGTCTAATCCCAATTGCTACCAAGACTCTAAGCAAAGCCCAATCTGGAGTAAAACTAATGTGAAAAACCTCCAATTTCATAAGCTTTCAACATATCCAACTTCAGAACCAAAACTTTCAATTTTTATTTATTTTTTATAATCTTTATACTATGCAGAGTTTCCTAAGACACTCCAATTGCATATGTAATCTGCCTATTCTCCCAGAATCCGAACTGTTCCTTTGAAATACCTTTTGAGAGATAAGGTTGAATTCTAGTAATAATAATTTTTGAAATTATCTTATAGATCAAATTACATAGAATAATGGGTTTAAATCCTGCAAAAGAGTCATGCTTATTACTTTTCGGAATAAGAGCTATAAAGGTTGCATTGAGAATCCCATTAACATTTCCCTTCAGTCGGGATTCCTCCACCACTTTCAGCATTTCAGGCCCAGGAGCTTAGAAGAACCTTTGTAAAGCATGCCGAGCTAAAGATACATGTGTCAGGTAGAAAAATGGAATACAATGGAGAGATATTGGCAAACAATGTATATTCTATTTGCGCTGTCATTCCAAGGATATCTATTTCCTCTTGATCTTGAGTACACTAGAGATAGTGTTTAATTTTAAAACAATTTATGTTCCATGACTTCATATAGCTGTACAAGCTGTGTTTGTTATTGCTGCTGGATACACAACTTCTAATGAAATTACTCGACTTCTTGTTGCAGATGCTGCAAAAGACGCTACAGGCTAAGTTTTGGATGTGTTCATGAGAAGAAGCAGATCGCCATCTTCGGAATTGTTGTTTAAAAAGGGAGAAAGCATTTCTTCCCTATTGAGTCTGAAGATGATTCTTAGGTGAAATATTCTACTTTACAATTATCATTAAAATATTTATATACACAGGCCAACCTATTATCATAAAAGAGCATGATAGCTGGAACAAATACAATCTACCTGTGGAATAACTAGTTTCCCAAAATGAAATGCTATTTATTTAATTATGAGGAAATTCCAAGCTGTTTGCTTCAGATTTTAACTGCCCAAAGTGCTAGAACCGTCCAACAAACAATATAAAACGACCATCAAGCAGCCAGCCAGGAGAGAAAAAAATTGGAAAGACGCTGATGGTATCCAGGAAGTAATATTGGAGTTCTTAAAAAAAAAATGGCAAAGGAGAGGTCAAATTCTGATCTTATCATATCATTTATAATAGGTACTATTTGATCATTAATGTCTAAGTTTTTTGTTTTTTATATTAATTGGTTTAATCATTAATGTATAAGTTTTTTGCTTTTTACATTAATTTTATTAATTGGTTATGCAGACTTATACTAATTTCCAAAACATTTTTGAAAACTTCTTGTGGTTATTCATGCTGGTCTAAACTTAATATGTTCCTCATCCAAACTTACACACAAATATGAAGGAAAAAGAAAGACTCTCAATCTTATGTATTGACAAAGAAAAGTTAAATAAAAAGCTTCCTCCTTATCATATTTCTTTTATTTAATTCTAATCTAGTTTTTTATTATTTTGTTGGAATGCTATTTTAAGTTATATATTCCAATATTTTATTTGGAATGTTATTTTTACTTTATTGTATATTTCAATATTTTTTTAATGCTATTTTTACTTTAAATGTTAATATTTATTTACTTTTTAAGTTTAAGTTTATTATGTTTTAATATATAATGTTATATTTATTTACTTTTCTAATTTTAAGTTTATTAAGTTTTTTTTAATATATTAAGAGATTCAAATTATAAAGTTATAAAAGATTAGTGTTACAATTATTTAAACTTTAGGGTTTATTGTAATTTAGGGTTTAGTTAGTTTAACTTTGTTTTTAAGTTTTGTATTTATTTTTTCATTCTAAATTTGTATAAATTATATTTCACTTACTAAAATTAAATACAAATAATATAATTAGCAAAATACATAAAAATTAAATATCCTCAAAAATATTTAATTGTTTATATTTATTTCTTGTTAATTATTTTATACTAACAATTGTGTTATTAGTTTTGCAATAATATTAATTTAATTTACTTTTCAAGCACACAAATCGAAACATAAAAATTATATAGTTACAAAACTTATAAAAATTGAATAGCTACAAAAAAATATAAATAAGTGATTAATGCTTAGACTTCTATACCACCTTTTCTTGGTTTAGCCTACCAAGAGGTTGAGATGTTGATTTCCAAACTTTCTAGTTTTGACATAACAACATGGAGTCTCAAAGTGTCAAAATAAAGGAAATTATTGCAAGCATATAAAGAATACATTCAATATGGTGGGATATCTTTTAAATAATTAATAGAAACAACAAGCTAGATTTAGGAAAATAACTTTATTTTTAAAAGAAACTAAAGTTTTTGATCTTTTTAAAAAATAGGGTATAATGGAGCATGTGGACAAAGTGGCTTTGCAAGGAAGATACAACTCCATTCAAAGGCCCGCTAACTTTAATTTACAAATGGATGAGATTGTGAGATTAAAATGACCAAGATATGGAAAACATTGGAAATTCATAATTCTCAATGTATTTTTACTTATTTTTGTCAATTGTGTCTTCTCCATGAAGATTTCAATTGAATTTGCCATTTTTACTAGATAATGTCAAAGAGGACATAGACATTTACATGAGTGATTTTGGTAGATTATAGTCTTTATCCTTGATCCAAAGAAGACTAAGGACAACTCAGAATTCATAGAAGCAACTC
>ML811586.1:79927-127310 GCA_009831015.1 Picea engelmannii | reverse complement strand
TATATATATATATATATATATATATATATATATATATATATATATATATATATATATACACACACATTGTTATAGCAATAACCCAAAAGGGGAGGCCTGCGGGCTCGACCCCGAGACCTCCCCCTATCCAACGCCTTAACAATAGCATCCGCCATCGTTGGTTCAATGAACTCCATTGGTTAGTTCGCCCCACCTGCTTCTTGTACATCCAAAGATCAATAAGCAGGTACACGACTTATTGGATCAAGGGGTCACCAAGCCCAATTCATCTCCTTGTGGTTCTTTGATCATGATGGTGACAAAAAAAGATGGCACGGGATGAATGTGTGTCAATTACCGGGCCTTAAATAAAATCATGGTGAAAAGTCAATACCCTCTTCCTCGTATAGATGATTTACTTGATCAATTAAAGAATGTTGTTTATTTCACTAAGTTGGATTTGCCCAGTGGATAACATCATATCAGGCTTGCAGAACAGGATGCATGGAAGACTTCCTTTAAAACCAAACAGGGATTGTTTGAGTGGTTAGTTATGTCATTTGGGCTTTGTAATTCTCCGACAACTTTCATGCGTGTGATGAATGATGTATTCAATTCTTTTCTAGATGATTTTGTGATTGTATATTTAGACGACATTCTTATATTTAGCGAGACTTGGGATGAACATGTAAGGCATGTAAAACAAGTATTGGATACTTTGCAAAGGGAAAAGTTGTATGTAAAATTGTTCAAATGTTAATTTGGTAAGACTGCACTTGTGTACTTAGGTCATATTGTAGGAGGAGGACAATTAAAAATTGATCCTTCAAAGATTGATGTAATTGTAAATTGGTCCAAGCCCAAAAATGTATTTGAAATACAGAGCTTCTTAGGTGCAGTCCAATATTATAGGAGATTAATTTCAAACTTCTCCTTTATAACAACTCCTTTCCATGCCTTAACCAGTGTGAAGAACAATTTTCAGTGGGGAGGAAAGCAACAAAAATATTTCGACACTTTGAAGAAAAAGATCAGTACCGCACCAGTATTAGCACTGTCGAATCTTCAAAAACCCTTCGAGATCGAGACAAATGCCAACGGATACACTATGGGTACAGTATTCATGCAATATCGTAAGCCTATTTGTTACAACTCTAAAAAGTTTAACCAAGTTGTTGTTAACTATCCTACATATGATAAAGAGTTGTATGCATTAGTTCAAAGCATAAATAAATGGAAGCACTACTTGTTAGGGAAGGAAACAATCATACATACAGATCATCAACCCTTATAGTATCTCCAAGCTCAAACCAAACTGCAAAAATCTCTACATTACAGATGGATGGGTTTCCTACAACAATTTCATTTGGTAATCAAGTACAAAAAGGGTACGAGTAACAAGGTAGATGATATGATTTCTAGACCTCCTATGGTTGCTTCTATTATTTTAAAGAATGCTTCTTTATCTCATGATAGCTATGTGGAACAATATTCCATTGATGGAGTTTTTAAAGAAGTATATGTGAAGCTAACCCATGGTTCACATGTAGAGAACTATTGTCTGTAGCGAAAACTACTCTACCATCTTGGAAAGATATGTATTCCTACAAGTGAACGAGTCCATGTAATATGAGAAGCTCACACTTCTCTTGTGTTTGGGAATTTTGGGGTAGGAAAAACCATGGCTCATATGCAGAGGTTGTGTTATTGTCCTTAGATGAAAGAAATTGTAACTAAATATGTAAAGGAGTGTGTAATGTGTTCTACTTGTAAGCCCACTAATAAAAACTGGGGCTATACTCACCAATGTTTGTTCCATCCCATCCATGGGAAAGTATCTCCATGGATTTTGTAGGGGGTTTACCAATGTCGAAAAAGGGTCATGACTATTTGTATGTTATAGTGGATAGGTTCATAAATATGTGTATCTTAATGCCATGTAAAAACAATATCACTACTGAGCAGACTGCTAATATCTTCTTTCAGTATGTTTGGGTTCACTTTGGGTTACCCACATCCATTATCTAGAATCGAGATACCCGATTCCTTGGGGATTTTTGGACAAGTTTATTGAGAATGATGGACACCAAGTTGAAGAGGAGAATTACTTTCCATCCACAAAACAACGGACAAACATAGGTTGTTAAACAAACAGTGGTACTTTTTCTTCAAGGCTATTGCAGCAAGAATCCCAAGTTATGGGATGAACAGATACCCTATGTACAACATGTGTACAAACGAGCCTTACATTCCTTCACTCAGTGTTTTCCTTTTGAGACATGTTTTGGGTATTTACCTAAAGTTCCTTTGGACTTGATTTATGGGAGAGATGTCGATTCAAATGAAGAAAAAAATGAAGACAGATCCCGCAAGTTCATCCAGAGGATCCAACAGGTACACCAAATGGTCAGGGAATAGTTGGAGAAAAGTCAAGCACAATATAAAGCTTGGCCTGACAAACACATGGTTGATCATCAGTTCCAGGTTGGAGACTAGATATGGCTTCACATCAGCAAGGAAATATTGAAGGGTGAAGGCAAGAAAATCAAGCCCATATGTTATGGACCCTTCACTATTTTGGAGAAAAGTGGTACCAATGCTTTTTGTCTAGATCTTCCACCTTATATGCAGATCTACTCAGTTGTAAATGTGGAGAACTTGAAACTTTTTGAGCCTCCCATGATCATGGATCAGAGTGAGGAAGTTTCAATAACTTCGGTTGATGAGTTTTCTCCTAAGTACGTGGATGAGTTAAAGGAAAATATCATCCTGGACAGAAGGACAAGGACTTCACGCAGGGGTGATGTTGATTATATTCAAGTAGGCTTAAAGGGCACACATCCAATCAAGACAAATTGGATTGATAAGGACAAGGTGAGGGAACTCTTCCCTCACTTATCTGTTGATTGATGAAAGTTTTTGGTGGTCCAAAAAGATCTCAGTGGGAGGGTGTGATCCAAAAAGGATCTAGAGAAGACTAAGGACAACTAAGAATTCGCAGAAGCAACTTAGGAATCTTAGAATGGCCTCAACAGATAGAGAAAAGGAAAAAATTCAAAGACCCCAAAACTCAGTGAAATTGGCATTGTTAGTGTTAGAATTCACTCCTAGATTGCGACAGGAGCAGAGCCCAACGCCCATCAGTTTATGTCGCGAATAATTTAATGGGGTGACCGAATGGATAGAGACCCAGGAAGGTATCACTCTAACTCAGGGACCAGGCCTAGTATGTATAGAACAAAGGAGGTCTTTATCTAACTTCTGTCAGTGAGTTGATTGTAAAATGAGTAGGGGGAAGACTTGGTGAGATGAATGAGAAAGAATGCCTCAGGCCTCAGGCCTTTCAACAGCTTGAGGAAGAAAAGCTCAGAATACAAGATCCTCTTGGTTCTAAGCTTCGGGGAACTGAAGGGTGACTTGACTGGATCCTCCAATTCCAAATCATTCAGCGTTGAGAAAAATACAAGAACTGATTAGAGACAATGCAACTATTACAGTGATCCAACCTACATCATCCTATAACAACGCAACTCGACTGAATCCTCCAATTCTGAGTTGTTCTAACACAGTGTAAACAAAGAGACGGAAAGAAGCTGACATTCATAAGGTAAGAAGTCTCAAGTGCCAGTACATGACTAGAGCAACCAGTGCTTCGTTAAAACTTTACAATCGGGAGCCTAGCTCAACCATCGATCCTTTGAAAAATATCAAAACTCAGTATATATACTCCTAAACATTTGCCCAACAGAGGCGTCTTAGACTTTTAGGATGGGGTGTCTCTTCAATCAAATCTGTCCTACACTCCTCTTTCATACGCCATCTTAACTCTGCACGGCTCATGCCAGGGGGTAGCTAAGCCCTTAAATGTTGAATTAGTGTGCGCAGACTTCTTTGGTGAGTCGAGGACTCGGCATGGATTCCGTAGGAAAAATAAAGCACAAAGGACCATCTCGGGCAGACTTCCTGCCGGGACATCCATACCTTGCAATTAATGAGTGAGGCGAGGTTTCAACCACCCTCTCTCTTCTCCATTCACTCTGATCAGGTATCAGGATTGAGATCAAGTTGAACTGGCATCTGGAGAACATGGTGATCCCCTGTGCAGCTAAACTCGACACTTCGGTCCTTTACGCAGTTCTTTCTATCACCCCCAAGTGACCATGGGCTGTGACCTTGTGCCTATCTTCAAAGGCGCTTTCGGCATTTCATGTTTCGTGGATGGGAGGAGGCCGCTCCTTGTGCTTCAAAGCTACGAAAGGCAAAGAGGCGATAGAGCCTAATCGCACACCACATGTCTCTGGATCGAACAACTGAAAGGACGTCAACGTTTTGGGACCCGTCTCATCACATGGTGCGCGCTAGCACCCTTTCTCCAGGCCTGTTCCTCTGTGACTGGGTGCTATGACTGCGGGCCCGACTTTGGGCGCTTTTGGCATTTTGGGGTTCGATATTTCGAGATGTGAAATGACGAGGAGCCCTTACCCCTTGAACTCTCGAATGCCGACATGACTTGATCACATACCACGCGTTCCTTTGGATGGACGGCTAAGATTATATCTTCGACGCTTTCACTATGAAAATCCTGAAAGGCCCCATCTGTGGCTCAGATCTTGCGCCGCGTGTCCTTATGATGAATGGTCCTGATCCTTTCGGGATTTCTTGTAACGGGGCTTGCGATGTGCTTCTTCCTCAAATTCCTTATTGACCAAACTACGAAAGCACGGATGTGCGCCGCGTGCCCTTTAGATGAACGATCGAGATGGCTTTGTCATTAAAAAGGGGCTACCTCCATTCCCAGGCTCGCTTGATGTGACCTGGCGCTAGGACCGTGGGCTCATCTTCAAAGGTGCCTTCGGCATTTCGCATTTCGACAATTTCAGTTGTAGTGTATGGGAGAACCCTTGTCTCTCGAAATGTCGATCCCCGAAATGTCGATTGGCTACCACCTGCTCCAACTGGATTGGATGGCCCAGACTTTGTATTGAAATATAGGTGCTATCTCTTGTGCTATATCTCGGGCAACTTGGTAGCCCTGAAATCCCAATGACCGTTGATCTACTCTATAGATGGATCTCGGCCGCCGACAACAAAACTTGGCCCACTCGCTTGACTTGTAGCCTGAAATGAGATTTTTCCGTGTTGCGCTTGGGCGCTTCTCGTGCAACCTGCAGACCTGGGTACTCTTGTGTCCAAGACAAAATTGTTGTTAACATTAGGCTCCATGGGGGATAGAGTCGTCCCTGTGATTCTCTAAGGACTCATTTTGCAGTTTCAGTGCCTTGTTGTTGGGCTATGGAGTCATTATTTGAAGATTAAAGACAAAAAGAAAAACAATATTTACAATCGCAAAAGAGCCATGTGCGGCTCAAGAGAAAAATCTTTTCAGGAAATGCCCATTCACAGGGCCATTCAAAACTTCTTGATCCTTCAAATCTCGCAACCTGTAGGTGTTATTTGAAAACACTTCAAAGATCCTGAAAGGCCCGATCCACAGGGCCTCAAATTTATCGTTCTTTCCCTTATCCTGCTTAGGAGCATCCCATTTCAGTACCAGGTCTCCAATCTGGAAATCCTCTTTCTTGGCCTTCTTATCAAAAACCTGCTTGATCTTCTGCTGATGGTCCTGAATTCTGTCCATTACCTACTCTCTGGCTTGCTGGACTTCCACCAGTTGATGAACTCTTCTGATCATGTCATCAGGCTCTTCTTGATAATCCTGGAAGAACTTTGCTACAGGAATGGCTAGCTGAGAAGGGAAAACAACTTCTGCTCCATAAACTAATTGGAAAGGGGAGATGCCTATAGATCTCTTTGTGGTCACTCGATCAGCCCATAGAGCAAATTTCAACTCTGAAATCCAGGCCTTTTTGTTGTCCTCCAATATTTTTTTGATGATCCTTATCAAGCTTTTGTTGGAGGACTCTGCTAGACCATTGCCCTGGGGATAGTATGAGGTGGAATGAATCAGTTTGATCCCGAATTGCTCACAGAACTTGGCTAATGGCTCAGCTCTGAAAGAGGCTACGTTATCAGTAACAATCTTTCTTGGGCAGCCGAATCTTGTGATGAGGTCTTCCAGGAATTGAATGATTACCTTGTGGGAAGCATTCCTGGTGGGAATAGCTTCTATCCATTTAGTAAATAAATCTGTGGCAGTTAGGATCCATCTGTGCTGCCCACTGGAAGCAGGGTGGATCTCTCTAATAAAATCTAGGTCCCATTGTTGGAAGGGTCCTGAAACAACTACAAGCTTTAAAGGCGGAGATTTAAGTTGTTGCTTTCCTGAAAATCTTTGGCATTTGATGCAGGCACTGACCTTTCTGCAGACGTCAGTGAATAAGGTGGGCCAGTAATACCCAGCCCTGAGGATTTTGTAGGCTGTGTTCTTCCAGAAATGATGCCCTCCACATAGGCTACTGTGAAATTCAACAATGATCCTGTCAGCCTCTTGTGGATTCATACATTTCAAAAGCACCCCCAGGGGGTCTTTCCAATATAAAACTTGATCGACAAGGCAATATCTGACTGCTTTGAGCTTCAGAGCTCTCGCCTTGTTTCTTTGCAGGCCATCTGGAGGCCGCAACTCTTGCAGAAAATATATGACATCCTTATACCAAGGACATCGAGCCAATAGGGGCTCTGCTTGAGGGTCTACATCAGACAACTGATCCTGCTAATTTTCTGAGCATTCATTAATGAAACCTACCCCCAAAGCTTTCCAATATGCTTCAGCCAACAACTTGGCTAAACCTTGACCTTTGATTAATTTGGTAGGCCTTATTTGTAAGTCAAACTCAAGGATCTTGGCTATCCACTTACTCCTCCTCCCATCTATATCAGGCTGAATAAGAATTTCCTTAACAATGGCTGAGGGGACATAGGAAATGATCTTCGACTACATGACATAGGTTCTAAAGGATTTAAGAGCCTTTACTAGGGCATAGGCCTGCTTCTCCATAATGTCGTACCTGACCTCAACATCCCTTAGAGCTCTACTAAAATAGGCAATAGGCTGCTCTTGCCCGGCCTCGTTTGTCTGTAATAAAACAACAGCCACTGTGTCAGGTGAGGCAAAGGAGAAAATAAGGAAATCCTTTGAGTAATCGGGACTGATAAGCACAGGAGCTTCATTCAAGGCCTTCTTTATCTGCTCAAAGGAACTTCACGATTCAGAATTCCACCTCACTTCATTTCCTTTCCTCAACATGGTTGTTATAAGTCTTACCCCTTCAGCAAAGTTAGAAACAAATCTCCTTAGAAAATTAATCTTACCAAGGAAAGATTGGACCTCCTTCCTGGATCTTGGGATTGATAAGGCCTATATTTCCTCAACTCTGCTAGGATCGATCTTGACTCCTTCTGTTGATACTATGTGGCCCAGTAATTTTTCCTCCTTCATGGCGAACAGAGATTTCTTGGGATTCAATGAAATGCCAAAACTCCTGCATTTCAGAAAAACCTTCCTGAGGTGACAATAGTGTTCTTTATCAGATTTTGAAAAGACGGTTATTTCACCCAGATAGATGAACACAAACTTATTCTTTTCCCCAATGAAAGTTATGTCCATAGCACGTTGAAACGTTGCCCCTGCATTCAAAAATCCAAAAGGAATTTTAGCATACATGAAGGTGCCCCATGGAGTGGTAAATGTCATATTTTCCCTGTCCTCAGGCAAAACAGAGATTTGATTGTAGCCAGAGAAGCCATCGACCATGGAAATCCTGGACACTCCTGTTACCCTCTGCAATATATGTTCCATTTTTGGTAAGGGGTAATTGTCCTTTCGTGAGCTCCTGTTCAGGTTTCTAAAATCTACATAGAGTCCGATTTCTCCATTCTTCTTCCTTACTGGGACCAAGTTGGCCACCCACTCTGAATATCTCAATGGCACGATGATCTGGGCCTGTAACAGCTTCTTCACTTCCCTCTCCATGATAGGCAGAAACATAGGATTGATCTGTCTTAGCTTCTGCCTAAATGGCTTCGCCTCCCTTTTCAACGGGATTTTATGCTCAATGACAGAAGTGTCATATGTTTTGAGATCTTCATAGGTCCAAGTGAAAACATCAGCAAATTCCCTCAATAGTTCAGCGTATTCATCCCTTTGCTCCTTTGTCAGGCTTCTAGACAATTTGACAAACTTGGGTTCATTCTCAGTGCCAATGTTGCACTGAGTTGTATCAACGTCATCCTCTAAGATTTCCCCTTTTAATGCCACATCATTTATATCAAAAAGCCTTTCCAAAGGAACTAGTCCCCTTGGAATATGATTGTTGGGCAGTTGCACAATGTTACGCTCTACAATCTTATTTAGAAAATTACCCCCATCAAGCTTTTCTTTAGAGACAGAGTCTTGGTCAACATGCATCTCTAAAAATTCTTCAACAGTCTCCAAGAATCTTTTTATCTCAAGATCATCCTCGAACACCTTCCAATGTTTGACATTGTTAGGTATGAAGGACCTATATTTTACTTCCACATCGTATCTGAATTTGGGTGGCAAAGGCACTTTGAAATTGCTTGTTGATGTAGCCAAGGAATCTGCCACTGTGTTCTTCTCTCTTGGGACGAAAGAAATGTTAAATGCTGAGAAGAAACCATCAATTAGGTCCCATACCTCATTTCGGTAACTCCTAAGTCGAGGATGCTTAGCCTGATAAGCATTTTTGATCTGCTGGACTACCAATTCTGCATCTTCAAATACTGCTACCTCCTGAATTCTCATTTCCTTTGCAGCTCTTAATCCTAGAACAGGAGCTTCATATTCTGCCACATTGTTGGTAGCTTCAAATTCTAGCTTGTATGACGAAGATATGGTTTCCTGATCAGGTGACACAAAAAATACCCCAGCACTAGCGCCTTCCCTGGAAAAGGCTCCATCAAAAAACATTTTCCAGACGGGGGTGATGGAGGGAGGAAATTCATGAGAAGTGGTGGGCTACTTTTTGAGTTTTAGAGGAGGCTTGGGAGCATTAGTGAGTTGTATTAAACTGGAACCTAAATCAGTGTCCAGGGCAAAAATGGGATGGTTGGTAGGATTGGCTTCATCACTGATTATATAGGCCAGCTGGGCTTCTCTATATAGTCTCCTATGTTCCCCTCCAAATACTGGAATAGTAGCATAGGTTAGGTCCATCTGCAGAGTTCCCCCCAGTCTTTTTATCCAAGATATTGATAACAACATACCGAACTTAGGGGGGGACATCAGCCACTACAACATCCATGACCACACTTTTCATGGGCAATTGAAACAAGGTCACGACCAAGTCTTTGATGACTCCTAGGCATTATACTTTCCTGGAGTCAAAGGAGTAGAGGTCATGGTAGGCTCTGGTGACTTCTAGTCCTAATTCTTCCATGACAGTTTTGGGCATGAGGTTGTGGGAAGCCCCTAAATCCATCAAACAATTATGCAGTACCTTGTCATGTATGTTCAAGGATGTGTAGAAGGGAGGGGATGAATCATTCTTGTCTTCTACCATAGGACCCAGAATGACTGTAGGCTTTTCATCTTGCAAATTGATGGAGTCTGTGGGAAGGCATGAGCCTTCAGACTGTAATAGCTCGAAGAGGCATTTTTTGAACACTTCATGTTTGATCAGTTCAGAGAGGGGCACAAGGACTCTAATTTTTTGAATTTCATGCTCAAAGTTAAAAGAAGATGTAAGCTTTGGGATTTCTCTTACTTCAGGAACATGACTCTGGACCATTGGAGAGAGGGGTTGGGCCTTCTTACCTTCATCGTTGTCTGCTACTTCCTTAGCAGGCTTCTTTGATCTAGTGAGTTGTTCAGGAACATCAGGTGCTCCTATCTTTTTCTTGGACCTCAGTTTATACTTGCTTTGGTTGCTGCTAGCCTTGTCTCCCTTGCTAAGTTCATTTATCTTACTATCCATGAGAGATTCCTCGTATGCTGATTGAGTGAGATGAGGAAAAGGAGGAATTTCTCCGAAGCAGTGGATTTCGAGATCAATCCCGTTTGTTTCCCCTTCCTCCTCATCAACCACAAAATTATTTTGAAGAGGGGCCTGAATTTTCTGGTCTTCTCTATCTCTTCCTCTTTGGTCTCTCTGCATAGTCAGGGGAGAAATATTGGTTGGCCTCCTTAAGCTTCCTTTGTTTTCGGCATTTTGAGGATTTATGTATGCTTGCTTCCCCTCCACCTTCATTTTCTCCATCTTTGCAGACAAAGACTTCACTATCTTGGTTAGTTCATCCACTTGAGGGTGAGGCACAGAGGTGCCAGAAGTTGAGGCTTCGGATCTTCCTTTTCTTCTGTCTGCATCAGTCTTATTCCTCAGTCTATCAATTGCCAATACATTAGATTCCACTTATATGGCTGCATCTTTCATTTGAGCTAGGGAGGTAGCTCTTCTTTCTCTCAATAGAAGACAAAAGTCAGGGTCGAATGCACTAGCATAAGAAATTTTTGCAGAGGCTTCTGTGGGCTTTATCTCAGCAGGGATCTTATTATACATCTTATTGAATCTTTTGGAGAAGTCTGAGATAGACTCTCCTTCCATTTTCTTCAAATACCCGAACTCTGTCATGTAATACATGAAATCCTTAGTATCTCCCCACTGCCTCAGGAAAGAACTACCTAGAGCTTCAATCCTAGCAATAGATCTAGGAGCCAATCTCCTAAACCACTTCCCCACCTCGTCGTCCAGGATTTGGACAAAGACTCTCATCCATACATCTTCATTTTCAATGTTCAGGTTGTCTGCATAACTGTAGAAAGAAGCCAGGTGCTCTTCCACAGTTATTTCCTCTTCCCCAGTGAACTTGGGCATATATTTAAGGTAATCTCCAGTAGGGAGAGGATTCAGAGGTTGAGGTAGGACTAAGGGAGCATATCTGGCAGCTACTATGGAATCCATTCTATTTAGAGGGGGATTAGCACCAGCCATAGGAACAAAAGGTCTGGGGGAACTAGGAGGAGATGAGGTTTCAAACGGAAAGACAGGATCTGAGCTTAAAGAATGGGAGGAGAACTGCAACAAATTTGGAGAACAGGCTTGCAGGTTCAAAGGCACAGAAATCTCCCTTCCCTAAACAACAGTAATAACAGGAGGAGGGGTGGTAAAACCCGGGGTAGGAGAATATTCAGAAGCGTTGGGTCTGAACCAAGGTACCACTTCGGGGGAAAGGGGAGTGACAAGAGTTTCTCCTACTAATTTGAGACCAGGAGGAGAAAACCTAGCAGGAACACTCCTTAAATTTAGGCTACAAGAAACTCCGACAGAAGATAATAAAACATGACGAAATGAAGGGGTTGGAGTTTCTACAAAATCATGAAAATCACCAGGAATACCTGTTTTAGCAGTAGAGGTACTGCCTTTAGAGGAATTTCCCTTTTTGATAATCTTCTCTGGGTCAGCTTCAGGTGGCGCTAACGGCAGCTGAGGAGTAGACCTTGTTTGTCTGCCTCTAGAATCCACGGCTGAAACAATGGAGTCGCTTGTGGGTTGGAACCAGTGGGGTCACCCAACGGAGTCATGCCAGTGGATTCGCCAGGTGCATAGTAGAAATCTTGATAGTTCTGATATCTAATGCACATTCAGAATCAGTTAATCATTGTCATTCAATCCCGGGGAAAATATTCAACTTCGTCCCCGGCAATGGCGCCAGAAATGTTAGCGTTAGAAGTCACTCCTGGATTGCGACAGGAGCAGAGCCCAATGCCCATCAGTTTATGTCACGAATAATTTAATGGGGTGACCAAATGGATAGATACCCAGGAAGGTATCACTCTAACTCAGGGACCAGGCCTAGTATGTATAGAACAAAGGAGGTCTTGATCTAACTTCCGTCAGTGAGTTAATTGTAAAATGAGCAGGGGGAAGACTTGGTGAGATGAATGAGCAAGACTTCCTCGGGCGTCAGGCCTTTCAACAACTTGAGGAAGAAAAGATCAGAATACAAGAACCTCTTGGTTCTGAGCTTCAGGGAACTGAAGGGTGACTTGACTAGATCCTCCAATTCCAAATCATTCAGCGTTGAGAAAAATACAAGAACTGATTAGAGACAATGCAACTATTACAGTGATCCAACCTACATCATCCTATAACAGTGCAACTCGACTGGATCCTCCAATTCTGAGATGTTCTAACACAATGTAAATAAAGAGATGGAAAAAAGTTGACATTCATAAGGCAAGAAGTCTCAAGTGCCAATACATAACCAAAGCAACTAGTGCTTCGTTAAAACTTTACAATCGGGAGCCTAGCTCAACCATCGATCCTTTGAAAAATATCAAAACTCAGTATATATACTCCTAAACATTTTCCCAACAGAGGCATCTTAGACTTTCAGGATGGGGCGTCTCTTCAATCAAATTTGGCCTGCACTCCTCTGTCATACACCATCTTAACTCTGCACGGCTCATGCCAGGGGGTAGCTGAGCCCTTAAATGCTGAATTAGCATGCACAGAATTCTCTGGTGAGTCGAGGACTCGGCATGGCTTCCGTAGGAAAAAGAAAGCACAGAGGACCATCTCGGGCAGACTTCCTGCCGGGACATCCATACCTTGCAATTAATGAGTGAGGTGAGGTTTCAACCACCCTCTCTCTTCTTCATTCACTCCGATCAGGTATCAGGATTGAGATCAAGTTGAACTGGCACCTGGAGAACACGGTGATCCCCTCTGCAGCTAAACCTGGCTCTTCGGCCCTTTGCGCAGTTCTTTCTATCACCCCCAAGTGACCACGTGCTATGACCTTGTGCCTATCTTCAAAGGCGCTTTCGGAATTTCATGTTTCATGGATGGGAGGAGGCTGCTCCTTGTGCTTCAAAGCTACAAAAGGTTAAGAGGCGATAGAGCCTAATCACTCACCACGTGTCTCTGGATCGGACGGCTGAAAGGATGTCAGCGTTTTGGGACCCGTCTCATCACATGGCGCACGCTAGCACCCTTTCTCCAGGCCTGTTCCTTTGTGACTGGGTACTATGACCGCGGGCCCGAATTTGGGCGCTTTCGACGTTTCGGGGTTCGAGATTTCGAGATGTGAAATGACGAGGAGCCCTTATCCTTTGAACTCCCGAATGCCGACATGACTTGATCGTGTACCATGCGTTCCTTTGGATGGATGGCTAAGATTATATCTTCGGCGCTTTCACTATGAAAATCCTGAAAGGCCCCATCTGTGGCTTAGATCTTGCACCGCGTGTCCTTTTGATGAATGGTCCCGATCCTTTTGGGATTTCTTGTACCGGGGCTCGCTATGCACTTCTTCCTCAAATTCCCAATTGACCAAACTACGAAAGCACGGATGTGCATCGCGTGCAATTCAGATGAACGAACGAGATGGCTTTGTCATTAAAAAGGGGCTACCTCCATTCCCAGGCTCGTTTGATGTGACTTGGCGCTAGGACCATGGGCTCATCTTCAAAGGTGCCTTCGACATTTCACATTTTGGCAATTTCAGCTGCAGTGGATGGGAGAACCCTTGTCTCTCGAAATGTCGATCCCCGAAATGCCAATTGGCTACCACCTGCTCCAACTGGATCGGATGGCCCAAACTTTGTATTGAAATATAGGTGCTATCTCTTGTGCTATATCTCGGGTAACTTGGTAGCCCCGAAATCCTGATGATCGTCGATCTGCTCTATATATGGATCTCGGCCGCCGACAACAAAACTTGGCCCGCTCGCTTGACTTGTAGCCTGAAATGAGATTCTTCCATGCTACGCTTGGGCGCTTCTCAATCAACCTGCAGACCTAGGTACTCTTGTGTCCAAGACAAAATTGTTGTTAACAGGAATCATCGCGAAGAGCGCATCACAAGCTTTCCAATGGCGTAAACAACTCATCAAACAAAGTTACGAATCAAAATATATTCGCGGTCAAAGTTTTTTTCAACCTAGCCCAGTCAACAGGGATGAGTCAGCATCCGTACTGTTGAAGTTAGCATTAGTAAGGATGAATTTAGTGTCTGTACAATGTACGTGGCACATTGTACTATTGAAGGTGACATGTGTCATGCTGACATCAACATGACATTATCATGCTAACATGGAAACACCATAGGCTGCCACGTGTCACTCGTTTTTGACATTTTCGGGTCAATCTATGGACCAATGAGGAAGTGACACGTGGCAGTCCGTACAACCACGTGGAAGACCATACGAGACATGGAAGGTTGATGTGGCAGGTGACTGTGCAAGTGGTTGGCGTGGGCCAATGGTTGGCTGCCACGTGGTTGTGGGAAAATTCCCAATGAGGGCCCAAAACAAGATTTTCAAAAATAAAAAAATGGGCCTGCCAAATCTGGCAGCCAAACTACAAGTTCTGACGGATCCAAACAACACTCCAAGCTTGGAAAAGTTCCAAACTATACACACACACACACACACACAGACACACACACACACACACATTGTTATAACAATAACCCAAAAGGGGAGGCCTGTGAGCTCAATCCCGAGACCTCCCGCTATCTAAAGCCTTAACAATAACATCCGCCACCATTGGGCCAATAGACTCTGTTGGTTAGTCCGCCCCACTTTTTGCTTAAAATATGAGTTTGCCCATAGAAGGGGAAGGAGGGCACTCAATGGTACGGTTGAGCACGAATTTTGAGACGTAGTGCAAAGAATTAATTACAGGGAGTAGGTACAAAAACCGAGACGAGATTTCTCAAGGGCCTGGGAGTGCCATAGTCGGATTGAGGCATGGAGACAATCATTTTTGGGTAATTCGATGCCACAAATTCAATGGTGTTGTTTGTTTTCTGATCTAAGAAAAGCTTCTACAGCTTAATTCCATAATGAGGTATACTTATGTGTTTTGCCAAATTCTTTTGTTGAGTTAATAAAAAGGCCTACCCATTTGAGAGAAGGACTCCAAGACGTAGTCCACCAGGGACGAACTCTGTTATCAAGTTTTTGTGTTCAGATTTGATGCTTATGTATCTTCATTTTTGAGCTTTTCCTTCTTTATGTTTCACTTAATTTGTGCTCATTTAATACAATTCTTTATAAGTCACCTCGATGAAAATATCCCAGATCAATCCTAATGAGCAATGCTCTTTTCATTGTCACTAAATTCGATTTTTTCATGTGCACTAACAATTCTGAAGAGTTATGTTAAGCCATATGTTTTTTCATGGATGGAAAACATGGTCACCAGTTTTTCTAAGTTCAATTCCCTCAATCCATTCTCAAATATTTATCTCTATGCAAACTATAATAGATGAGCCAGGTCAATAATTTTCCTAGCTTCAATTCCTTCAAGGATTTCATTGTATAAAAAAGAATGATATCTATGCAAACAACCATAGGAGGTTTTGTCCCCTAGGTTGTTCCCTCTCTCATAGAGACTCAATGCTAGGGCATAATATGGAGGAGCACCTTCCTGAGCCACTCTAGGCCTTCAAGCCAGTCCTTGAACTAGAGGGGTTGCCCTTGAATTTCCTAAAGTTATTATTATTTCTTATCACACAAGAAAATATTTTTCTACGAAGCTCCAACTTGATTTATTGTAGAAACGAGATGACGCATTGAAATAGTCTCTGCAACTTTAAATATTTACTTGTGTTATTTATGGTGAAAGGGAAAGAGTCACTGCAAATTTTTAGATACAAAGTTTATTAATCTAATTCAAAAGGGTGCCTTAATCATGATTCCATCTTCAAAGGACATAATGTAAAATAACATCAACATGCATCATAAGAGGATGATGAACACTACTATCTCGCTTAACATATCCATCGTATGCATGAAAGTATATATCCATCCATTCATTCAATATAAGAATAAGATAAAAAATGGAAGAACATCAAAATAACTTGCTTGATATTTATTATTTCACCATTGGCAATGTGCCTCAATCATGATTATAGAATAAATTCAATAGTTATTTGTATTACAATGAGGGCACTAGGTGCCCCAGATGGGGTGACAAATGGCAAGGAAGTGGGAGCCTGTAATGATCCCAAGCCATTTTGCAAGGATCATCACGGTTTTGGTGTCTTTTTAAAACTTTTTCTGAGTGAGGTATTTCGTCAAACACTTGGCTGGTTTATTTGTTTAGATGCGTTTATATGTGTGTATGCATCAAATAACAAGAATAGACAACCATGGAACATACCTCAACCATATGCAATATGATATACAAGCCAAAACATCTCAAACATCTTTATTCATAAATATAGGAACATGCTACAATGAAGATGTCGATCTGGAATGCACATCAGATGGCTAGAAGATAGGAGCTGCTACAAAATGATCCAAGAAGACATTATAAGCCTCCAAAGGATGAATACGTCAATGAAGACCAATGCAAAGTAGATCTGGGTCGTATGGATGACAAACCCCTCAAGCTGGAAGGTGCCACGCTCTGCTAGAATGTTGAAGCCCTCAATAATTCGGCCCTACTACCAAAAGTGTCCAATCACCCCAAGAAATATGCCAACTGATAGATCGGGAAACTGTAAGAACAACCCAGGTGTCCAAATCTCCAAATCCACTCTCAAACCTTGTAGATATGAACTCCTCCACTGAATGGTGCACCCCACTAGATGACTGAGACCCTAGATAATTCGGCCCTGATGAAGGAGGCCTCCAAATGCTCTGAAACTCCCCAAGAATATAGATCGGGACACTGAAAGTCACTAGGTGAAGTCTCAGGGTCAAATCTGAAGTGTAACCCCTCCAAACTGACTAGATTTGAATCTCAAAAACGCCCTCCTTCTCTTCAAGTTGTCCCACTGCTCTAAGAAATAATTTGAGCCATAAAACTCTCTCAGAAAGCACTAGGAATGATGGTGAAGACCCTGCAAGAAGAACCCAGGTGATAGAATCTCCAAAATCCCTGTCAATCACCTGCAATGAACTTCCCTCAAAGGATAGTGTGCCCCCCTTGCTGGAAACCCTCAACTGGTGCGCCCTCTCTCTATCTGCACAAGTAACTGATGTGGAATCCTCCTGCAACTAAGTAGATCTAGAACTAGAATGGTGTGGGAGCGTATTGCATCTCCGAGACCAAGATTGGGACAAGCTAGGTGGAATCTTTCACCACCGAATCATCCTCTAGGCTTTGTTAAGTCAAAACCCTCAAAACCCCCAATGTTGGGCTTACTAGCTAAAAGCCAGAAATCCAAAGATAAAACATACATGAATGATGAGTAGAGGCCCTTGCCTTCCTTTTATACTTTTTGGCTCACCTTGTCCCTCCAAAGTGACTTTCATTTTATTAATATTTAATTAATTAATTAGATCACTTTAATTAATTAATTAACCTTTTTACCTCTAAAAAGCTCCTTATCTCTCCTTGTGGCTTCCCTGGCCACTGAAAGTCACTTCTAGCCATACCATCCTGTAGTGTTGCTCCTCCCAATTCCAATGAGCTATTACACTGAGAGGTTCCTCCAAGTAATGTGCCCAAAATGACCTCTTCAGTGATTTCAATTAACTTATAACTCAAAATAGTCAAAATCATGGAAATCGTCAGAATGTAACGAAACCAAAGCCAACCTGTGCGGAATGGCTCATAATGATGGAATATGATGATCAATGCAAGCTGGACCCCACAATGCCTCTCAAATACCCCTGTACTCGTTATAACATCCATCTGCCTACTTTGGTCATCATAAATCTCTGCACTGTGACGATGTCCCAAAGTGGGGACATTACAATCCTCCTTGCTAGAAAATTGCTTGTCCTCAAGCAATACCCAAATCCCTCCAAGTAAAATACCAGGATCCCATGTCCACCTGTGGGGTACATAGTAAAACCCATTGAAAGATGAACAATAGTATACTCCACCCCCTGGATCCCATATTAGGAAGTGAACTGCAATACTCTGTGAAGCATAGTTCTGAAAGATATCAACCCTGTGAACCTTCTGCACATGACACATGGCCTCATATTGAAATGAGTCCATCCTCCAAAACTCTACCAAGATCCACATGGTCTCCATCAACTGCACATGTTGATGCCAGAATGAGGTACTGCAAGACCTTCGTGAGACACCCGCAAGTGGTGTGCTCCTCTCAACATTGAAGCTCAATGGAAATTAGAATAACTTTCCCCTGCAATGGTCCACTCTCTCCTATGAATCAATGAAATTCCCAATCCTAGCTTGGCTCCCATGCTAATCTTTGTCGAAGATCACCATGCTGGCCCTGCACTACTTTGACCATGACTGTCTGCCCCCTGCATACATCCTGAATCCTTCTCTCCTGGGTCCTTTAGCTGAAATACCTGTGACCATTGGACCTATTGTCCAAAAACTATATCAATGAAGACACCTCTGTAGAAGAAGTACCTGTCCAAACATCTCCATGCCCTATCATGATGATCAAGAAGAAGGAAAGGTCTCACCCCATAGGACAAGTACCTGCAAACAAAATGGACTCCTGGGTCCCATGGAAAACTTGGAAGTTTATCACTTCCAATCTCCTCTAACTGCTCCTATGTGAGACTAATCATTGTCAGAAGCCCTAGGTGCTCATCTGCTACCACTTGGCCCATGATGCTCTCTCTCACATACCAAGTCTCAACTGGCTGCCTATGACGATCCCTCTCTTTCAGGCTAGATGTCGTAAAGGTACTCATGTCAGGTGGCCTCGGCCTAGGCACTCTCCATGCTCTCAACCACTGTCTATGTCTCCTCATGCGACTGCTGATCTGGTAAAGGTGCTCAATCATAACTATGGGCTGCTACAAAAGAGTGAAATATGCATACTCCCCTACGTGGATCTCCTCCCTGCAATCCCATACATCTGTCTGAACCTGACTGTATATCTCGGCATGTATCTGTGCACTGTCACTCCTTACTGTATGCCCCTACCTACTCACGTCATCTCCGACATACTGTTGTTTCCTTCTAGATCCTGGGCGTAATACTGGATCAACCTCTACCGAAAGGTCAACCTCTCTCAGAACACAAATGGAAGTGTCCTCCATCAACTGGTGCTCCTCTGCTAGACCACCAACATCCCCTAACCATGTGACTGAAGGATACATAAGAGTGTCCACCAGGATAGATGAAGTGGATCTCTGACGGATCTCCTCAAGAAGCTCATCTGATCTAGACTCCGATTCTTTTAGGCCTGTTTGTGTGGCTCTCAAGAATCCTTGAGTGCTCTCCAACTCCTGAGTGATTCAGTCTACCTCCAACTCGTGCCCCCTCCAGGCCTTGTCGTACAACTCGCCAATTCCCAATAGGTAGTTCCTATCTGTCAACAACTGCTGGTAGTCAGTCCTCATCATAGACACTCTCTCCCTGAGAGTGTAAAAATCATCCATGGAAAATCCTCCATCTAAGCTACCCTGTGCCACTGATGCTCTCCAACAATAATCTGACATCATTGCATGCATGTCATCAATACATCTAGTGGCTGCCCTGATCATAGCCTCACTAACTCTCAAGTGTACTGCTAAGTGGTGTGACTCTTGATCATGGTCATGCTAAGGTGTCATCTCAGACCCCTCACTGCTAGTGTCAGTCCTACTAGTGTCAACTCTAGAATCCCCAAAAACACTCTTTGCATAAGATAAGATGCTAAATTGTCCACTGTCTATTGTGTTGTTGGGTACTCCTGTATGCCACTGCACCCCATCACTAGATGTTATCTCCCCTTGAATCACACTGTATTCTATATGAGCAGTTGTATCCTCCTGTGCACTCAACCTGCTACTATCATCTGTGCCTGGATCCCATATGGATGTATCCAGACATGTGCTATGATCATCCTGACGGCTAAAGAGTGCATCCTCATCAATGCAAGCCTATCCTAGAAGTAAGTGCTCCATCGACCTGTCATCCTCCACCAATTTCTCAACTAATGGAGTCTCCAAAATCTGTGACTCAATCTCCTCATGTTGATCCATATCTGTAGGGTCAACTATTTGTACATCCTGTACCTCCTCCTGGATCTGTGGGTCTACCTGTCCATGGTGTGCATCCCTCACACTAGGCTCATCCATCATACCTGACGTGCCACTGATCTCCTCATGTGATGTGGCTATCATGGGTGTATGAACATGTGACAGATGTGTCACACCCCCCATAGGAAGCTCATCATCTCTAGGTGCTAACACGTGTGACTCT
Source organism: Picea engelmannii (assembly GCA_009831015.1). NCBI lineage: Eukaryota > Viridiplantae > Streptophyta > Pinopsida > Pinales > Pinaceae > Picea > Picea engelmannii. The sequence goes on along the minus strand of ML811586.1, from coordinate 107,274 downwards.
TCACTAGAGTCACCACTCTGCTGAGACGTAAAGACATCAATGGTATGTGGTATGCCTGCTAGTACACTGGTGCTATCGTCCTATCCATCTAGCTTCCTATCCACTACACAAAGGTCATCACCCTCCTCAAGCGTGAAAGCATCACTAGCCTCTGTGCAAGAGTCATCATCACTATCCTTTGAGGTAGAGTCACTATCACTAGCCTCTGTGCAAGAGTCACTGCCATCATCCGACTGCTATGAATCCACATCTATCGCTCCATCCTCATACACCTCATCATCATTGTCATGACATGCCTCAATAATGCGCTCCTGATCCTTACCCTTGCACCTATGATTAGGTTCCCATGGCCCCTTGCAATAGTGGCAAGATTGTGTGCTCCTACTGGGTGTGGGGTTTCTGTGTTCCTCCCACCATCTAGCTGCTTCTTTTCTCTTTTTATCTGCTAAGATGATCCCCTCTAAAATATCCCATTTGCTCCAATGGGGATTTCTATAGGTTGCATATTGTGGGAAGGTTATTATAGCCTTAGTTTCCTCGCTAAGGCTGTGATACATGATCTCCAAACATGATATCTCAAAGGATATCCTATCCATTTCCTTCCAACTATCCATAAAGACCCCTCAGTTTTGCAGGATTTAAGCTCTGATACCACTGTAATGATCCCAAGCCATTATGCAAGGATCATCACGGTTTTGGTGTCTTTTTAAAACTTTTTCTGAGTGAGGTATTTCGCCAAACACTTGGCTAGTTTATTTGTTTAGATGTGTTTATATGTGTGTATGCAGCAAATAACAAGAATGGACAACCATGGAACATACCTCAACCATATGCAATATGATAGAGAAGCCAAAACATCTCAAACAACTTTATTCATAAATATAGGAACCTGCTACAATGAAGATGCCGATTTGGAATGCACATCAGATGGCTAGAAGATAGGAGTTGCTACAAAATGCTCCAAGAAGACACTATAAGCCTCCAAAGGCTGAATACGTCAATGAATACCAATGCAAAGTAGATCTAGGCCATATGGATTCCAAACCCCTCAAGCTGGAAGGTGCCACACTCTGCTAGAATGCTGAAACCCTCAATAATTCGGCCTTGCTGCCAAAAGTGTCCAATCACCCCAAGAAATATACCAATTGATAGATCGGGCAACTGTAAGCACAACCCAGGCGTCCAAATCTCCAAATCCACTCTCAAACCCTGTAGATCTGAACTCCTCCATGGAATGGTGCCCCCCACTAGATGACTGAGACCCTAGATAATTCAACCCTGATGAAGGAGGCCTCCAAATGCTCTGAAACTCCCCAGGAATATAGATCGGGACACTACAAGTCACTAGGTGAAGTCTCAGGGTCATATCTGAAGTGTAACCCCTCCAAACTGACTAGATCTGAATCTAAAAAATGCCCTCCTCTTCAATTCGTCCCACTGCTCTAAGAAATAATCTGAACCATAAAACTCTCTTAGAAAGCACTAGGAATGATGGTGAAGACCCTGCAAGAAGAACCCAGGTGATAGAATCTCCAAAAGCCCTGTCAATCACCTGCAATGAACTTCCCTCAATGGATGGTGCGCCCCCCTTGCTAGAAACCCTCAACTGGTGCACCCTCTCTCTATCTACACAAGTAACTGATGTGGAATCCTCTTGGAACTGAGTAGATATGGAACTAGAATGGTGTGGGAGTGTATTGCATCTCCAATACCAAGCTTGGGACAAGCTAGGTGGAATCTTTCACCACCGAATTGTCCTCTAGCGTTTGTTAAGTCAAAACCCTCAAAACCCCCAATGTTGGGCTTACTAGCTAAGATCCAGAAATCCAAAGATAAAACATACATGAATGATGAGTAGAGGCCCTTGCCTTCCTTTTATACTTTTTGGCTCACCTTGTCCCTCCAAAGTGACTTTCATTTTATTAATATTTAATTAATTAATTAAATCACTTTAATTAATTAATTAACCTTTTTACCTCTAAAAATCTCCTTATCTCTCCTTGTGGCTTCCCTGGCCACTGAAAGTCACTTCTAGCCATCCCATCATGTAGTGTTGCTCCTCCCAATTCCAATGAGATATTACACTGAGAGGTTCCTCCAAGTAATGTGCCCAAAATGACCTCTTCAGTGATTTCAATTAACTTATAGCTCAAAATAGTCAAAATCATGGAAATCGTCAGAATGCAACGAAACCAAATCCAACCTGTGCGGAATGGCTCATAATGATGAAATATGATGATCAATGCAAGTTGGACCCCACAATGCCTCTCAAATACCCCTGTACTCGCTATAACATCCATCTGGCTACTTTGGTCATCATAAATCTCTGCACTATGACGATGTCCCAAAGTGGGGACATTACAGAGCCAGGTGGCGTCAGGCAACAGAGATATTAATCCATTTTGCCAGCCTCCCATCCCCCCAAATTGAATGACTCGCATTCACTGTGATTCAATGGAGGTGCGTTGGGCACCTCGAGGTAATTTAAGAGTGCCATGTGCGAACCAGGTCGGGTGTACCTGCACCATTATTGCAGTCACCTCGAACCTAATGGCTCTTGCTCACGTAAAATCCAAGCGAGGCCCATTGTATTACAGTGCCTACACTAGACACAATCGTCTCCCCCCCACCCAGCTCGCCCTCATCATAGCCAGTCGTCTCAAGCAAAACCAACCCCCCATTGACCTTGGTAGTGGCCCTTCAATGGAAGAAATGCCCCCTCTTACGAATTATTCCCCTCCGTTCAACCGCAGTCCTGAAATTGAACCTCCAAGAGCCCACTCTCTAGACCACTTCTTTGGCACTAGCTCTTGCATAGTGGAGGAAGAGATTCCCCCCAGCTGACAAGAGACTCCCTTGAATGTAATGGTCGTGGTGGATGAAGATGACACAGTGAATGCAGTGGATATAGTGGACGCAGCTGAAGCAGCGGAAGAAATGGACGCCGATATGATGGAGGAACCGCCTCCGTCGACCCCACTTTGATTCACTGAGGAGCACATTCAACTCATCTTTGAGCTGCGGAAAAAAATGGATGAACATGCCCATATCCAAAACTTCTTGGGACAACACTTGGACCTCCTGATGGACGCGACGACAACTGCTACAGCTAGCAAAAAATGTCCAACCTGTGGACAATTCTTTGTCCAAGCCTACAATGCTCAAGGACGACTGAGTCCAAGCTAGCTCCCAGGTTTCATGGTTTCTTTTTTCTTTTGTCATTTCCACAGAGAATTAAAATTCTCTATCATGCTTTGTAAGACAGTCGACCATGGCCACTGCACAGTAGAACACTCTGCTCTTTTTTGTCAAAACCATTTTCAATTATAGTTTCAAACGTGTTTGATGGCCACCTATCTTGGTTTCCATACTATGGTGGGGCAGGTGGCAGAATCTTGTTTTTGTATTGACACGTAATTATGTGAATATATTTTTAGTGATCTTTTATTTACAAAAAAAATTAAAATGAGGGAACTAGGTGGGGAATATAAACTCTTAGTCTTGGGCCTCTATTACTTCCTTCCCAAAATTTGGATCTTACACATATGTTTATAAAGAGAAAGAGAATGAGAGCAGGGAAGACAATGGACTTGACAAATCCTCCCAACATGGAGCAACAAAAATTATATAGTGAAAGGGCTTGACTCTCCAAATCTCGTGATCGTAACAATACACAATTTCTTGATCACTTTTATTGATGTTGAGGCTCCTTCTTATATAGTTGACTAGCTTGATGCTAATTCTAACTAATCCTTTCTCTCTTAGGATCCTAATCCATGATTAAGGGAACGACTATTCCTTAATGCTGCAAAAATAGGAAGCACGTGAGAACCATAACTAAAAATGGTTACTTACTATGTTTGTCCCCTTTTTATTTCAGAACAACTTGTTTTTTAGTTTTGGGGTGGTATTTTCATCTGTGATAAATTTGGTGGTGTTGGCCACTAAGATGGGACCTGTTGTCTTGGCATCACTTGAGCAAGGGGGAGCACCTCCTGCAATACATACTTTTGTGGGGCTTTAGTAGGATACTCATAGATGATATTGAGTTGTCACCATCCCTCATCATTGATTTCTTTCCCACTTTTTAAATTATAAATTATTTGTATAGCTCTATCTTCTTTTCATGATCTATGGGGGGTAGGCAAAGAGTGAGGTGATTTATGAGAGTCTAGGTGGCAATAGAGGGGTGCAATTGATTGAAATTTTTTAGAGGTGAAGGAATAGTTCCTTTTCCCATCACATTTGAGATCCTGACCTTTGTTGTTTCCAACAACTCATTATAGACTTCTAGAGTATGAAATGCTAACTCATTATCCCACAAGCGTGGGAGGCCATTGCCTATCATACTCGCCATATCACCAATGAAGTCTCTAATGGAGGTTTCTACTATTGTAACCCTCTTATTTGTAATTCTCCATATTTTGAGCTTAGCACTATAGGAGACAACATCCATTAATACAAAAGTTATATCCCTGACCCCTAATAATCCTAGGGTTTGGGATGGAATTTTGTTTAGGACCTTATACATTGTCTTTGCATTTGAAACCATGTGTTCCACCTGCTTCTAAATATCAGTTAAATATGTTTTAACCTGCCTATGTATACCATCAAATTATGGGTAAACGTGTAAACGATCAATGATTTTGGGGTTATTTTCAAAGACATAACCCTAATTGTGCCATTGTTTTCCTTTATCATTGCCTATAGTTTGGCCTCCTTTAAGGCTTCTTCATACCTTGTTTTCCAATTCCCTTTTTCCTCCTTAAGTGGTGCCACTTCAATCCTTTCCTCATGTAACGTTTTCTAAGATTCTTCCAACTTTCTCATTGAACCATAAGTAATATAAATCTTTATCAATAGTTCTTCATTTTCAAAAAATTCTCGACATGAAAACAAAAGGAAATGATCTTGAAATAGGAAGGGATCCCAAAGAAATTGTCTTCCTAGAAAGAACATTGGTTTCTCAAAGGATTTATATCGCATAAGATATTATATAGAAAATTGATATCTTCATATGCCCTTCTTTAAATGTTCTGAACTAATACTTATGTCCACTGTCCCTGCTTCTTCAAGTTTTCCTTATATTAAATAGGTTCTACATACTCGTTGCTTTAATTGAGCTCTCTTGATGTTTCATTTCCCAATACTTATCATACACCATATTACTATTTCTCTTTGCCATCATGATGTCATCAATGGGTGGTAATTCAGAGGTCTTGAACCTGACTTGGGTAGTCCTCTAATCCAAGGGCCCCATATCTAAATATGGCCTTTGAACTAATGGATATATGGTAGTTATGATGAATTGAGAAATCCTATCATCATAAATGGGAATGAGCCTAGGTTGGGCAACAAGATCAGAAGGTTATAGGGAAACCAAAGAATATTTGTTCGTTATTTTTCTCTCCTTTTCTTACTTGACTATCTTGGAGGGGTCAAATGAATCAAGGGGTTGGACAATATCAATCCATGAGGAAAAAAAGTTGGATGCTTAAGACGAGCTAGAACCAAGTGTGCTAGGAATCCATCCCAACGAAATCACATTACAGTATTTGGAGGGGAAGTGAGAGTGTTGGATGGTGTGAGAGGAGCCCCTAACCACTTCTAACATATTTGACTATATAGGTATGTTCTCAGCACCACCCTATATTACTCTTTTTGACACCTCAATCCTAGTCCTCTGTGTTTCAACATCCTTTCCATTCTACCCATTTTCCCTTTTCTTTTTCTTGCTCTCCCCATCATTAGTCTCCTTACCTTGCTCTTCTTCAAGCCTTTAATTTTCTTTCTCTATTCTTTTTTCATCTTTTTTTCTTACCTCCTCTTCAACAATTTTATTTGCTACTTATTCTTTGTAGTTTCTTGTAGTTTCTTCTTCTAGAAATTTTATGGTAGCCTCCTTTTCTTCCTTTGTTGATTTCCTGGTAGATTATTCTACATATTTATTTTTATTCTCTTCCCCTTCTACCTTTCTGTTTCTATTATGATTATTCTATTGTTTTATTTGTAGTCTCTCATGTAGCCTTATTTTTCTACTCTTTCTCTTATGCCTACCTCTATTCTACTTTATCTACTTTTCTCTTTTCACCCTCCCCAATCCCCAAGGGATATAGGTTGCTAATATGCTAAGGTGATGGTTCTATCTTCCCTCCTTAGGATCCTTCTTCTAGTTGGCACAAGTCAATCAACACAAGAGATGAGAGTCTTTTTCTCAACTCCTCCATCACCTTATCAAAATTTTCTTTCTTTTCTAATGTTGGTGTGAAGGTTGATTGGACTTATCCATCATAGGTCATTAGGTTATTGGGATTAGGACATAATCCTAGGATTCTAGACCTTTTCTCAATGTTGGTCCTTTCAAATATACCCCGAGATTATTTGATTAACCCCATTTTCTTGTAAATCCCATACTTTGGATTATGGTAGAACCCTTTAAATTTGTGAGTTTTTATGGGTACCCTCCTAGGCATGTGATGGATTCATTGATTCTTGAAGTGTCTAATGTCTTAGCTGCCCATGTTGTTGTAATTTCATCCTCCCCTTTATTTTCATCATCATCCTTGTCATGAATTTCATCATATAACTTGAAAAAATATTCATCTTGAGGCATTTTGGTCATAAGGGATATTCTCAACTCCAAGATACCATCTCATCCTCCACCATGCCTCCATCTTGTGTTCAATGAAACTATCGTTAAACACTTCCTTCCTTCTCTCCTCAATAAAGGTTATAAACTTCATCTCCGCCTTTGTCATCATTGTGCCCTTAGGCCTATAGAATGTGTAATAAGGTGACACATTCAATTTCTTAGTTTTATGGGGAGGGAAGGAATTTGACATTGCATTGGTAGGGTTTGCATCAAAATCTAAAATTTCCTTCACCTCCATCCATGAATGATTGTTTTCCAATGTTTCTTTTAAGGGGTTGCTTTCATGATCATTTGACCCTATATTTTTGCTTCTCTTTGTTGTTACTATTATGAAGTGAGGATAAAACTTCCTTGGTCTATATAAAGGGAATTTCATCTCTTCCAAGATGTTAGAAAATGCCTTTCCAACATTATTGTCTAAAAATGAAAAACCCCCCATGATGATGGAATAGTTAATGTATATTTTCATTTTGGATTTCAAGAAATAGGCTTCATCAATTTGAACCAACTATCTAACATACTCAAGAACAAAAATCCTTAGGGTGAGGAGCTTGGGGAGTCTATAAGAGGCCAATTCCACTCCATACATATTGATAACAATAAATATTTCCCCCAAAACTAGTCCCCTCTCCTGTGCATAGTACTCAATTACAAAACTAGTCCCCTCTACTATGTTCAATATTCAATTACAAGTAGGGTAAAATATCCTACGACATCCTCTATGTTTCCCTCCTTGTTATGACTACAAAGGTTGCATACATGAACTTGTTGACGTAGTTGAATAGAGAAGAATCATTCTCATCCTTTTTTGACCTAGGTTAACTGTTCAATACACCTATAGGATTTACGATCTTTGAATTTTTTTGTAGTTTTAAGTGAGCCAAGGAGGAAATCTAGTAAAACACGAAGATGTAGATTAGATAAGAGGGATAGTGAAAATTTTTATGAACCTTGAAATTTACCAATTGGCTCCTCATATTTATGGTGATGTTTGACATATATAATTGAAGGAAGTTGGAAGTCATGAAAGATATATAGAATGACCAACATGCCCTCATCCACTCTGAAATGATTGTCCCTTCCTAAGATGAGGGTGAACAAGGTTATCAACTCTTGGACCCACTTAGGGAATTTGTTGGTTCTATATGGTAGGGATTGGTCTGGATTAGGGACTTGACTATGCAACAATATCAATTATAGGTTCTTAGTTTGGTCATCAAATAGGGCAAGGCATTTGTTTATTTGTACTTTGAGGGAAGACAACATTGAACCTAGTAAGGTGTCAACTTTGTTATATATAGACTTGGTTGTGATGACAGAGATCTCATTTTTACCATATGAGGACATGATAGATGCGATGGAGGGATTGCCATTATCATTGCATAGCTCAAGAAAATATAGGAATGGGTATGTCTAAAGGACAATGTTTTGAGCTAGGCCAGAGGTCCAATAGGGTTTTCTTTCTTATTTTTGCATGAATCAACCGTAGGTAGCCCCTATCAACTGGTGATAGGTGGTACACTAGATGGTGGGAGGAGATAATTTAGAGACATTATATATAAAGGAGGGGATCTTGGAGGATGATAGGTCATTCACATCTAAATGATGACTGGAAGATTGAGAGTAAAACTCCCTAGAGGAAGCTTTTGTGGCTTTAGGCATGGTGGACAGTATTTTATAGAGAAAAAATATTGAGTCGGGCTATGGATGTAACTTACCCAGTAAACGCTAGTACCTAGTTGGAGGCTAAGGTTCTTGGTCACATTATTGCGGGAGGTGTCAATTTTAAATAGTGGAAACATGAGGTATTTTGAACTTTAATATTTTCACTAGAGCTCTCTTCTTATTCAGGTCTTCATGTAGAATTAGGGAAGAAAAGCACCTTTTCCTTGATTTTAATGGTGAGACCCATTCTTCATATGGGAATTAATGTGGTAATGGGATAATAAATGGAAACCTTCACACATTATCCAACACCTTCTTTTAGACCAAGATGTGTGGTAGATTTTCATTAGTAGGGGGAACTGGTCCTTGGAATCTTGATAGAATCTTCATGTTGGAAGGCCTCCTTGATTCCTCGTGGGGGGGTATTCTCTTGTCCACACTACGATTTTTAACACTATTGGGGGGGGGGTACGCCATGAATAATTGTTGGATGTATATCTTCTTGGTCGAGGTGACATTCATTTGATTGTGGTGGTCTCACTTTTTAGGATGCACGATGGACCACAACCCCATGACGTGATGTGAGGCATTGATAAAGTCTCGTGGGGTGATCCCTATCCATTCCTGACATTTTGTTTCATCATCCTAACCACCTTTCCCAACTCATGTGATGAATCTTAGGTCATAGATCAAGTTCCATTTGGTCATCCTCACTAGTTTGTTATACTTTGCATCTCCACAACCTTTTATATTCCCATATCTTGTGAGCAAATAAGGTCTATCAATATATTTCGGTGAGGGGAATCTTGACCATTCATGGTCATTCCCACTTATTAAACCTCCAATGAGACAAAATCCCATGAGAAATTATGAATCTTTGATATGCTTGGGAAAGGCTCTTCTGGGCCATCTATGGCACTTTACAATACATGATTCCTTGATGAATGTAGTTGTTGTGAGTTGATATTAACCATCTGTCTAACTCCATAGGGATATATTTGACCATCGATCTACTTTCATTGATATGTCCTTACCCCTATTTGAGAATCAACGAGATCACCCAACCCTGAATATTTTTTGTGATTTTTTTCCATTTCCTCCTAAATGTGGTTGGAGATGGACAAGTTGAGGGAATTAGGGAGACATAGACTTAGAGGAATAATCTAGGAGGCTCCCCAGGCTTAGAAAATGCTCAAAAATAAAAGTTCTCAGAATTGATGAAACTGGTGCCATTGCGTCCATCTCGTCGTGCTAATTCTGGAAGTATATTTACTTTCTCAAACGGGCTCCGTGTACGAGAGTTGTCGCAGTCTAACCGTTTTCTCAAACAGGCAAAAAGTCAAAGGTCAACTGTCAAAAGTCAACGCTGACGTCAACATGATAACGTCATCACTGCTGATGTGGTAGATTCTGTGGACCAACATGGCAGGCTGACTAGATGTACGACAGCTGATGTGGACCAACCCGGAGGTGACACGTGTCACCACTGAAAGGGCGACACGTGGCACACTCGTATAGGTGGCAGGCACAGTCAACATGATGACATGGCAGAGGCAGGTGGCGACAAGTGGCAAATGGTGACTGGGTAGGTATGCTGACAGGGAAGACAAGTGGCAGCCAAGTGGCCCAATCGTCGATTGACACGTGGCATGTAATGGTCAAATGGGGTGGTGCCACATGGCACCCCGTTGTTGGTGGCTAGGTTAAAAGTTTTATGGAGTTGGTGGGTTTCGAACCCCAAATCTCTCCACCAGTATAAAATCCTTCAGTAAGTTCAAATTATTAATGCACCATAAATATTACTTATTATAATATTGCCATATTGTTTTTAATAAAGAGTAATATTTTAGTGTATGGGCGGAAGGGGGCTGGGTCTAAGCCCCAACCCACGGTTTTACGGTGCCATATGTGACCCTGTTTGGGGGTGCACGCCCATCCTTTGGGGGATTAACCTTATCCTAAAGTTAAAAGTGGGTTTTTAACCCTGTTTATGTAATTTTAATTGATTATGACTGATATTTAGCCCAGAAAATGGATTTTTTTTAGGATTTTGGGCCATTTGAAGGGCGATTTGATCCCAAAAAGAGGCCAGATATTGAGGGAAGTTGGGATTCCTCATCTGAGCCTCAATATATATATAAACCAGGCTTTTTGAAGCTTGTAGGAGACTTTTTGATGCAGGGTTTTGAAGGGGCAGTTTGTAAATTTTGGCCTTTTCTCATGTTTTGAGGGGCATTTTTGCCATGTTTTTGAGAGGAATTTGATGGAGCATGCTTGAATCTGAGCAAGGAGATCTTGCACAGTAGATATGAAGCACATTATGTAACAACAAAGAGCCTATGTAAGAGAAATTTGAGTATTTTAAAGAGCAATAAAGAGGTCCTCCACTTGGAAGCGAGCCCGAAGACGTAGCGAACGATTAGTGAACTCCGTTATCAACCTCTTGTCTCTATTTCTCTTTCTGTTTTTCTGTTCTATTCTCTTAATTTGCAGCATGGATATTAATGGCTGATCTTCTTATTCATTGATAAGCATCAAGTAAAAGTCACATTTGATATTTCGCAACCAGATAATAAGCTTTATGTATTTCGCATTCTTAATGATCCGATGCCTAAAATACATTAAACTAACTTGTGATTTATCAGTGATACCTTCATTTTTGGATCAAGGAAAGAGCTGATGCATATAACTTGTAATGAAGACTGATGTGTTGAAATGAAGGATAATGTGAGGCAAGGGTTTGGACAGTTAAAGTTAAAATTGTTTTGGGATGGGTGTTCCATAGGGACAACTGAAGAGATTTTCATGTGAGTATTGTATGGACCTTTGACATGTATGATATTAAGCTAGATTTCCATACATTGATTAAAACTTGGAATCCTCATTTTCATATCCAATAAAATGTGCACGAACATTGCCCAACATCGCATTGTGACGAAAATTTCCCAACGTCACACTATCACGAACATTGCCCAACATCACATTGTGACAAACTTCTCCCAATGTCACATTGTGACGAACCATGATTTTACATAATGACCATGTTGAACCATAGACAACTCAACATAGTCAACTAATGTCGAAATATGGTCACGAATAACTATGGTCAACCTTAATCAACGATGGTCAATGTTGACCATGGTCATGGTGAACTAACTTACATTATCAACTAGCAATTTGGTTAATCATTTTCATTTTCATGGTCAATGATATACCATAGTCAACCATGGGCTCAATCAACCATGGTCATGGTCATGGTCTACCATAGTCAACCATGGTCACGATCAACCATAGTCATTCATATATATTTCAACATTATTCAGCCATATGGTCTACCATATTCAACCATGGTCAATGTCAACCATAGTCAGCCATGATCATGTGAATCTCCCATGGTCTTCCATATTTACCCATGCTCAACCATAGTCATGCATGCTCAACCACACTCGTGGTCAACCATATTCAACCATAGTGAGCCATGGACAACCATGGTTATTGGCAACCATGCTCACAGTGTTGGTCAACCATAATCAACCATGTCATGGTTGTCCAGTGACAACCACATCCAACCATGGTTGACCATGGTCTTGGTTAACCATGATCAACCATAGTCAACCATTCTCAACCATACTCTACCATAGTCAACATGGTCAACCATTGTCTATGTGGTCAAATTTGGTTCACATGGTCATCGCTAGTCAAACATGTTCATGCATTTCATATAGATTTCATAATTAATTATATTAACATTATATATGTACAACTTGAATGGCCTAATGATTAAGAGCATGTGTTTCCTCCTAGAAGATCACAGGTTCAAATCCAAAAGCAATAGGGCATGTACACCTTCATAGACTTTAGTGCACCATCAATTAACACAACCATGACCAATATTCTTAATCTAATCTATTATATTATATACAACTATTATACTAGCATACCCCCTAAGCGGGTGAATGGGAATGCCGAAGTAATTTGAGAGAGGTTTTATATTAATGGTGTTATTTGAGATTATATATTGCAATTAAAATGATTGTATTTGAACTTTGAGGGAGGTTTCATATTAATGTTGTTAATTTTGATTATAAAGATATTGCAATTAAAATGATTGTATTTGAAGTTGGGTCACTATTTTGAAGATGTTGGGCTCATGCCCAAGGCATCTCAACTTGTATAAAGGAAACACGGAATGGTTCACCACTCCTTCCATTGAGTAGACAAATAACGATTGGTATTACAACCTTTTACCTCAACCCTTTATGCCCACTTTATGTGCACCTAAACAGTGTGCCCACTACCATCCATAAGCAAAGACCTTACATAAAGCTCCTAAAACACCATCTATCTTCCCTCTATGCATGTCTCTATACACATGTTTCTATTTATTAGAAATAACTTAATTGTTTTTAAAAGACATCCATGTTCTTCATGAAGTTGTTATTTTTCTCAACATTACTTAGTATACTAATTTGTTGTGGATAGGTCATCCACATTATTGGTGAAACTATGCATTTTACTCAACATTGCTTACTCGAAATCATTTTTAAATACTACCCATGTTATTGACAAGGTTGTCAATTTTCTTAAAATTTAAGTAATAATAATGTATTTATATGTAATAAAACTCACTAAAGCTACTTTAAGAACCAATGAGAGACAAACCCCTATAATTGAACAACATTCCCTTCATACCTAAATTCTTCTCCATGTCCAAAAGGTTAATTGAGTTATGTATTGTATGAAGTAGATATTAAGTTTACATCCGCAATAAAAGGGGACCCTCCAAGCATGAGACATGTGAATTTTATTACTGAGGTCTGTACTTGGGAACCCTGAGGGGCAGTGCTACCAGAAGACATGTCTCAATGAAGGCGATGAAGAATGGGGCACGTTAGATATTGGAAGGATTGAATGATCTTCATAATCACAACCCTTGCATAATTCATAGAGATACGAATTGCAACAATATATTCATGAATATTAATACTCATGTTTTGAAGCTCGAGAATATGGGTTTTGTTGCGATCGTGGAAAATGATCATGTTGTGAACAATATCATTGGTACACCAAAATTCATGGCTCTATAATTATATGGAGAGGATTATAATCAACATGTAGATGTTTACTCGTTTGGCATGTTCTTACCGGAGATGGTTACTATGGAGATTCCTTACAGTGAGTGCGATAATGTTGCTTAGATTTATAAGAAGGTGAGTTTTGGTATAAGACATGCATCATTGGCAAAGGAGAATGCTTTTTGGACATGGGAATATTTCCAAAGAACGAGAAAAGCTATGTATACTGATCCATTGTAAGACTTTGAGGTTTATGTACATGAATAGATGGGATTATGCTTACGCAATTTTAGTAGAACTTACTTGTAGAAATCTTGTAAATCTGGTCAACTTTAAAAAATGAGTCATTCACACCTTTGTTGTCTCGTTGCTTATCCTTGAAAAAACCTTTATGAGGGCCTTTGGATTGGTTTGTGACAGAGAAGACTAAATGAAAGATTTTATTTTTACTTTTCGGAATAAATTTAATATTACAAGTTAATTTTAAATTTCAAAAAATTAACTTGTAATGTTGGAACTCTTGCATGTTCTATAAAGGAAGCAAAGATCTAGTCCTTATACGACACACTTGTAAATAATTAATTAAATTTATTAATAGTAAAAATGTAGGTTGGATAACGATCCTATTACCTTATTTGGGATGAAGCGCTCTGCAACTTAGGTTTAGGGCTTTTGGCCGCACTGTTACAACCTCTGCCCCGCTGGGGCTCATGACTCTGAAGGAGGGAGGGCTGAAAGGCACCTCCTACAGCCAGGTAATGACGAATGGTAGGCTAGGTGAGAGATCGAAGCGGTCCACATTCGAGCCTCCCCTAGATCTACGCTCACAGCTCGTGATGGAAAGACATTTCAAGGACAAAGAGATGGATGTTGAATCGGTCAATCCGCCAATACCTGAAACAACGTCAGTGCCATGGCTACCAGTTAAATGCATCCCACAAGCACCACAAGCCCCAAAGTACATCATCAGTTCACCGCACATTGAGGAACAAAAGAAATATATGAGGTACTACGCGTTAGTAGGCAAATGTTTAGGGCTCTGGCCCTCAGAACGGGACCTGATTAAATGGATACAACACTAGTGGAAGCCAAAGGGGCATTATGAACTACAACTGGGCTCCAAGGGATTCTTCACCATCATCCTGCACAACCTGGAGGACCGCAACCGTATTTTTGATGGAGGGCCTTACTTCTTCAACTCAGCAGGACTTTTCCTAAGGTTCTGGACAGATAAGTTGAGCCCTGAAAAGGAAGACTTTGCACATGCACCAGTATGGATCAGACTATACTCCTTACCCCAGGAATTCTAGCTGGAGGAGGTTCTGGCAGGAATAGGTAATACTATTGGGGTTTATGTGAAATCATCAGAGGCCACGAAGCAAAGACGATACACCTCATATGCACGCATCTGTGTATACCTAAACATAGCCAAGCCGCTCCTGGGATCTATAATTCTAGAGTACCATGACGAAGACTGGATGCAAACCATTGACTACGAACATATTCCATTCAGATGTCGGAAATGTCATGAGCACGGACATCTCTTCAGAGATTTCCCCCTCAATGTTGTGCACAAAGAAGGTAATTCAGAGGCCAACAAAGACAGGGATGGCTTCATTCCGGCATCAGGGAAGAAAAGACAAGAAGGAAGAAAACATGTAACTTTGACAAACAAGGATCCATCCACTAGCAATAAATATGAAATACTACAAGATCAACCAGAGAATCCCTCAAACCCTAAAAGCCCCAAATATTTCCAGAAGGAAAGTGCGCCCCAACAAACAGGCACAGGGGGTAAAGAACCAATACAGGAAAAAGATCCAAGCAACTCGACAATAGATCCAGAAATTAGAATGGAGAGCCACATGGAGCAAGAGGAAGGAGATGTCGAGATGGATCTTGATGAGCAAGAACTAGCAAGAGTGGACCTGGAGCATCTAGAGCATGCTTATCGACACCAGAAACTATACACCATACCCCCGGACCAATTGTGAAAAGTGCACAAAGTTTTCCTCAACTCCTCAGCTGGATCCACAGCCAGATCCAGTAAGGGTCTGGGAATACAGGGTAATCATTCAAAGGGTCAGATTAAACCACATAAAGATGAAAACAAAAGGGGAAGGAAATCAACAAACAAGCTTATACAAGAGATCGGTCACTTCATGGTGAACTCTGGTCAAATCCACCTTATCTCGGACAACTTTCCTCCTCTCCCTCCCCCCTCTTCCTCATGAAGATCATATCTTGGAATATAAGAGGTCTCAATGGACGTAGCAAGCAGAAGCTGCTACGAGAACTGATTTTGGCAAAAAAATCGGACATCATGCTACTCCAAGAAACAAAGTGCACCATCGAGGACATAGAAAGGCTTCTCCCCTATTGTTGGAAGCAAGGGGAGGAGGTTTCCACAGTGGCCATTGGCACGACAGGAGGCATGGCTATGCTATGGAACCCCAACACAACCATCTTGGAAAACTTCATCACTACCAATTGGTCCATTATAACAGACTACAAGCTCATTGGCTCCAACAAACCTGGCTACCTTACTAATGTCTATGGGCCAGCCAGCGCCGGGGACAAGCATGATTTTCTCAACAACCTAGAGTACCTATCCACCTTAGTCGATAGTAACAAATGGATTTTTGGGGGAGACTTCAATCTCATTCGCAACCTGAAAGAAGAAAAAGGAGGCACTCGGCTCCTAGATCGGGAAGCCAGTGACTTCGATAGTTTTATTGACAACAACAATGTCATAGACCTAGAAACCCCCAATGGCACTCACACCTGGACAAATAGAAGAACTGGAACACATCAAATTTCCTGCAGACTGGATCGTTTCCTAATTTCTGAGTCCCTCATGCTGGAAGGCACAGCTCTGGAGTCAAGGATTCTTGACTGGCATGGCTCGGATCACTGGCCCATCCAGCTCTCGCTAGAGGTGTCAACCACTCCAGGTTGAAAACCATTCAGATTCAAACAGTTCTGGCTCAGCCACCCAGATTTTCACAATAAGATCCAGGCTTGGTGGAGAGAGGCAAAGGTACCCCATGGCTCCAAAATGTACCGATTCCAGCAAAGGCTCAAGAACCTCAAGCAACAACTTAGACTCTGGAACAGGCAAACCTTTGGCAACATCTTTGACTCCCAAAAGCAGCTGACAGAACAAATGAGCATGACATAGTGACAGATCCGGGAGAAAGATCTTACGGAATATCCTAAGAACACAGAGGCAGATATTAATCAACGACTGGAGGCAAGGAAAGCCCAAGAAGAGACTCTCCGGAAGCAAAAATCTCGCGTTTAATGGCTCAAGGAAGGTGACCGAAACACTAAATTCTTTCACAGAACCACCATTCAACGACGACATACCAACATAATCACTCAGTTAACCTCCACCAATGGCCAAATTATCCATTCCCACGAGGAACTGGAAAAGAAACTGATCTCTTTTTACAAGGATCTCCTCACGGAACCCCAAGCGGACAGATCTCAATCCATCGCCAAGATCATGCAGCATATACCTACCCTAATAACTCCGGAAAAAAACTCTGCCCTGCTTAGGCCCATTGCTATTGAGGAGGTAGATCAGGCACTTTAGAACACCCCCAAGGGCAAGGCTCCAGGTCCAGATGGATTCACTAGTGATTTCTTCCACCACTGCTGGCAGATGATCAGGGAAGAGGTCTGGGAAATCATTGAAGACTCCCGATCTTCAGGATAAGTCCTCCTAGCTCTTAACGCGACTTTCCTTTCCCTCATACCCAAGGAGGGGAATATCTCTCACCCCACGCAGTTCTGGCCCATTGCCCTGTGCAACTTCATTTACAAACTCCTAACCAAAGTGATCGCTAGAAGACTCAAGCCCATACTACCAGGGATCATCTCTCCGGAACAATCGGGTTATGTCAAAGGCAGGCAGATCTTGGACAGCGTCATCTTAGCTCATGAAGTAATCCACTCCTTGTAGAAGACCTGAATGCCAGGTATGATACTTAAACTTGATCTTTCTAAGGCCTTTGACAAGCTAAGTTGGGACTATATGCGTGCAATGCTCCTTGCCTTTGGTTTCGACCACCTCTGGGTCGAGTGGATTCTAAATCTTTCCTCCTCGTATTTTTTCTCTATCCTGGTTAATGGGGTTCCCTCCCGTCCTTTTTCTCCCTCCAGGGGAATCAGACAAGGAGACCCTCTGTCCCCTTTCCTTTTCATTATCATGGCCGAGGGTCTTAGTCGATCCATTCATGCAGCCATAGCAAGCAACTCGCTGATGGGTCTACCTCTGCATGGTATCTCCCCCCCCGATCTCTCATAGCCAATTTGTTGATGATACCCTGATGATGGGCTCCCCCAGAGTTAAAGAAGCACGCTCCTTCCTCTCGATTCTGCAAACTTTCTCTGAGGCCTCAGGACTGGATTTCAATAAAGACAAATCCCAGATCTTCTTCTTCAACACGCTTGCTCCAATCCAAAACAATATCTCTATCATCCTAGGATTCACCAGAAGCTCCCTTCCGTCCAAATACCTTGCCATTCCCCTGCTAGACAATGCCCTCAGAAACTCCTCTTGGGAGCATCTCCTCTCCTCCTTTTCTAAAAGGCTTTCCTCCTGGACCTACAGAACCCTAAAATTTCCCATTCGCCTCATTCTTCTCAAAGATGTGCTTCAAGCCCTTCCAATCTACACCTTTTCAGTGCTTGCCGCCCCTAATTTTGTCCTTACAACCATAAGAAACTTGCAAAGGAACTTCCTATGGCAGGGACTCAATACAGGTAAAAAAATCGCACTGATCAGCTGGGGAAAACTTTGCAAGCCCAAAAGTCAGGGAGGACTTGGGATAAGGGGCCCCTCAATTATGAACAAAGTCCTTAGTGCCAAGATCTAGTGGCGATGGCTAAAAAGACCCAATGACTTATGGGCCAAGCTCTGGAGGGGAAAATATGCACCCAATATGGTAGAGTGGAACTTGATCAGGTGGAATGGGGACAACCCTGGATCTTTAATCTGGGCTGCAGCTAAGAAAAATCGGCATCTGGTAACAAATCACGCTTTCTGGGAAATTCGAAATGGGAAAACAAACCTCTTTTGGAAGGATTCGTGGCAGCAGTGGCCAACTCTAGACCAGGAAGACTGGGCTGACATTATCAGCATCCCAGCTACTCAGGCGAGACTGACAAAGGTAGCAGGCTACTGGCAAGACGACCCAACAAACGCCACCTGGAGATGTTGGAATTTAAATAAAGAGTACCTGAATATAGAGGCACATGTGGACCTAAAACCCTGGCATGAGGAATTGAGCAAACGAAAAATTCCCACTCTTCTCGGAGAAGACATTCTAAGATGGGGATACTTGCCAAGGGGCACCTTCAGCACAAAAGAAGCCTATGCCATCAAAACTCACTCTGACCCTGAACACACAGGAAGAGTATGGAGAAAAATTTGGGCCCTAAAACACTGGCCAAAAATCACTCTCTTCCTCTGGCTTGTCACTCATTCGAGCATTCTTACTTGGGATAACCTTTCAAAATGGAGGTTTGTTGGGACGTCTATCTGCATGCTCTGTGGAAAAGAAGATGAAACCACGAACCATCTCCTCAACACCTGCTCCTACACAACTCAAGTCTGGGACCAAAGCGCGCAGATCATGCGCACCTCGGACTGCAAACGAGACAACATCATCGACACTATTGCAGACTGGAGAGACCGGGCTTTTCAATCACCCCTTCTTAACCGTATCTGGCAACTACTTCCAAGCTTCATACTCTGGAAAATTTGGAAGGAAAGGAATAGAAGGATCTTCAGGAATACCCAGCTCCCTTGGCAACATTGCTGGAACCAATGCTGCCTCAGTATCCTGGAAACTATCAGCCTTCATCATTGGACTGCAAAGGATCTGACGGGAACATCTTCTAAACCTTTAATCCTTCAGTATTGGAAAATCCATCTTGCTCAGAACCCACCCCCTTCCCCCTTCTCACTCCCTCTTCAAAGCATCCCCTCAATTTGGACTCCCCCTGAGGAAGGCTTCACCAAACTCAATTTCGATGGAGCCTCCAAAGGTAACCCAGGTGCAGCAGGCTTTGGAGTGATTTTTCGAAATCATCAAGGATGCATCCTTCTCATCAATGCAAGCAGCCTAGGCCACACTACGAACAATGTAGCTGAGCTTTGGGGGCTCACTAGAGGATTGCAATTAGCAAATGAACACAACTTCACCAAGCTGATCTTAGAAGGAGATTCCCTCGTCATCATCAATCTCTTCAGGAGAATTCTCAACGGAGCTGACCCGGATCGAATTTCACCCTGCTAGAGACTCTCTCATGGACTAAAAACAATCATGAATCTCCTGCAACCCAATCAGGCCTTCATACCCTCTCACATTAGAAGGAAGGCCAATCAGATAACAGATTACTTGGCAAACTTGGGGACGGATTGGGACGGACTGGAACTCCTGTGTCAAGCGACCCTTAATCTGTTACATCCCATACTCCAGCACTGTAAGCATAAAGCCACAATAGTGGATAAGCCCCCAGATCGGGTGATGGTGCAGGCCACATGGAAACAAGAGGAGGTGCACACAGGCCAGCGTGGCGAAAGCCATGTGACGGATCCGTGCCAAGCATAGCCGCCACCCCCATGCATTTAAACCCTCCTACGATGTCCGAGGCACCATTAAGCCTGGTGCATTTCCCGTCTATGGTTGTCCTCTTGATGGATGATTTCATTGAAGGCGTCGTCAACCTTTACATGTGGCTCGGCCTTCATCTCCTCCAGCTGAGAAGATATGGTTCATTCCAGCTTACTTCTTCCTTAGCGCTCTCCTGATGTGCTTCAAACCCCTCATACTAGCTCCTTGGCGCTCTCCAGCAACTCCCTCTTCTCCAGGCCTCTCTGCTCACCTGGGGCTTCTCTCACAGCCCAACCATTTCTCCCGAGCGGACAGCATGCCTAGGTAAAGAGGCAGGCCAAGAAGGGGCTCGCCTTGGACTCCATCCCAGCCACGAGCGCCTGTACCTCGCCCTGGTTCCCATTTCAGCCTCGGACGCCTATCCCCCTCCCAATCTTCGCTTTCCTTGCACTCCTCACACTCATCGCACTCTTCGCAGCCTGAAATTGAACCACTCGCCACTTCTTCCCAGCTTGAAGGTTTGGTTCTTACGCATAGCTCGATTGGCTTACCCTCAGAGCCCATCCTGGATGGAGCCTCCACTTCTCGGGCACCCCCACTTCCCCTGGCCAGCGCACCTCTGTTGGCTTCAGAAGCCTTCCGCAGTCACCCACCCTTGGAGGCGTCACCATTTCCACATTCTATCTCCGACTCCATCCCAGACGAGTAGATGCAGGACAGCATGGACATTCTTTACGGGCTGGTTTTCGAGCTCCGAAAGGGCATGGATGATCTACAATTCCAACTACAACAACTGGATGGGAAGGCCTCTGCACTCCTCCACATCCTCTCCACCTTCTAGGGAGCAGTAGCGCAACCCAAGCACGTCCCAGCGGACATGTTTGGTAGGGGCGAACAGGAGCTTCCAACGGAGGGTGGCGATTTGGGGCAAGACATGCACGTGGATGGGGAGGTTGCAGCAGCAGTGGATAATGTGGATGCTGACGCGCAGATGGAATGGCGAGGAACACTTGTCGAAGAAGAGCTCTGGAACGAGGCTACCCATGCCACCTGGCTGGAATATAAGCCAAATGTATGACCCTTATGGAGAATCTACTTATGTTTTAGTTTATTACTCTCAGTTCTGTTTACACTTTTACTAGTTTGATAGACATGTAGACCATAACACTGGCTGGCTGAACTGGTTTTCCCCTTGGGGCAGTTCAGTTACTACAACTCGGCAATTCTGAATATTTTGCAACTCTGGTTTTGTTTTTTGGAGGCTCTTTATACATTAATGAAATACTCTTACTTACAAACAAAAAAACAATGTAGGTTGGATAACTGGTGAAGTACACGTATGGATTAGATGGAGCACTCTTGAAATATAATTTATCTTTGAGCAATTTTGAGCTTTGAATGACCATCACAGACTTGTCACCTGGGTGAGCCATAGCCTTGCATTCAATGCAGATTAAAAATAGCAAATTAAATAATAAAAATAGCAAAGTAAAACATATTGATAATTGCAAGTTGCAACCATCAATTTTCAGTGCTGGTGGAGTATGGGGTTAAAGTGTTTTTTACTTGCTCAATACAATCAGATTGATTTACTATGATGTATGATGTAAGTATGATAGTTTGGCACGAGTTGAAATTTATACTTCATCACATTTAAAGATTATCAAAGTTTACTCTGAAGCCTTGGTGGATTTTTCCATGTACTAAGTGGATCTCAACGAAGTGTTAAAGTTCATAAAAGAAAGACTCGCCATATTAGTTAAATTAAATTATGTTTTCTTTATTTCTTTTTAAATCATTTGACTTATTGTTTATATTATATTATGTTTAGATCTTAATTTGTTGAGGTGTTTAATATATAATTTTTTTTTTATGTAATAAACTCCAAATTAAATTAAATTTATGTTTTCATTACTTAATATTATCAAATTTAATAATATCAACTTTAAGGTGAATTTATGTTTAATATTTTTTTAATAATAATAATATAACATTACATGTTTCACTTTATCAAATTGTACCTCTTCTGCATAAAATTAAGAACTTTTTATACAAATGAATCATGAAAGAAAGAGTCATGCTAATATCTAAGAAACTATTTTAAAAATGAAAACTATGAACACATACAATTTTTATTTATTTTTTTCAAATATCTATACTATTAAAAACTTTTGCAATATAAATTGTCATGAACTTAGGCACTTGTGAGTATTTATATATATTTCCAAGTTCCTTGAAGGAGTCAAATACAATGGATGATCAAATAAAAATGTGGCCATACCAATTGTTTCATCCCTTGAAGATTACCTAGAAATAAAGTAAATGTTTTTCATAGTGATGTAATGTTGAGTTTTGTTTTATGTTGTAAATGACAATTCACATGAAGAACAATGTTTTTTAACTAAAATATGTTGGTTGATCATTATTCAATTTTTACAATGTTTTAGTTTTGGAGTTTTTAAAGTTTTGATAGCTTTAAATTTATTTATAATTTTTATTGTATTGTTTTTAATTAATAATAAAGAAGAAATTGTATTTTTTATTTAAAATTTTGTAAGATTTGTTGTAAATTAATGAAAAAGTTTTGATAGCTTTAAAGTTTAAATCTATTTATAATTTCAAAAGCATGAATTTCTATTGTGTTGTTTTTAATCATTGAGTTGTTGGGGTTGCACATACATTTCTACCCGTTCAAAAAAATATAATGAAAGTTTTCTCAAATATTTCTTAGGAGTATATGATGGACATGAAGGTGCCTAGGTTAGCTTTCTTTTCTAATGCAATTCATGGTTGTTGATTGAATAACAATTTTAAATTACTAATACATTTTGGGTGTCTAATATTCTCATTAGTGAATTTTTCACAAAAATATAATGAAAGTTATTTGGTGCCTTTCAGTATATGATAGACTTAAAGGTGCCTAAGTTAGCTTTCTTTTCTAATGTAATTCATGGTTGTTGATTGAATCACAATTTTAAATTTTAGTGAATTTTGTAATTTTGTGTTTGTTGTTTTTTAGGAGATAAGTTCACACAGAATAGTTGTAGTCTTCCAAATTATGTACAAAGACTGCTTCCATATTGCACTGGTTGAGGAGTTAGAGGTAGTAATCAATGACAAAGAATCTCATATCAATGGCGGTAATGGCTCTAGCTCCAAAAAAAAGGGCTATAATTGGTTGTTTCAAGAAAGTGGAGGGAGTCTTTCACTTTGAGGGACATTGGTATATCTCATACTTATGTGTGATTGTAAGTTTCTTTGATTATTTTATTTTTTATTATTGATGGACACCATATACTACCTATTGTACTTTATAATCTGGACTTTATTATTTTATAATTGGTCCATTTTAGATTATTAAATAAAATAGTGTACATTAAACTTTCCTTATGATATTACATGTACATAATGAATATATGCATGAAGTGAATAATTAAATTCTCTTTAGCTTCAAATATGCAATGTCATACAATTCATAATTTAAGAAAGCAAACAAACAATAAGGTGTGAGTCTAACAAAGTTTGTGGTTAAACTATGAGAGAAGCAAATTTCTTTATATCAAAACACAAAAATAATAATTTGTAATGATACAATGTTTTCATTATTAATAATTATATAAAATTTATGATAAAACTTTATTATTAATAATAATTCAAATGATTTTTTATCAAATAACTAAAATTTATTTTTATCAACATAATAAATATGTAACAATGTTTGCTTCGAATTTATATAGAGGAAAAATGTATTATATATATATATATATATATACTTAATCTCTCATATACTTGTGTAATTTGTCTTTTTGAAAAGTTTTTTTTAACAAAGCAAGTGTTTTTATGTGAGAATTTTAAAGGACAATCTATCTTAAAGGTGATTCTTTTCTCCATTCATCAACACCTTTCAACACGTCAATTTTTCTTTCTCCTCAAGGCAAGAAATCACAAAACTGGAAAATATACAAAGTTATCATCCAAAGCAAAGAATATTGTTTTGGTGTAAACTCATTTTAATTGCAATATTTTCACAATTCTAATTAACAATAGTGATATGAAAACTTCTCTCACATAGTGAGATGTATCTTAATGTTATCTATAAATAGATTTGTGTAGCTTGTGTTCAAGACATATAAGAGGTCTTCATCAAAATAGTGAACCAACCTCAAATATGATCATTTTAATTGTAATAATTTTATGATTACAATTAACAACATTAATATGAAAGTTCATCTTATTACTTAGACATTCCCATTTGCATGCTCAGGAAGTATGATAATTTATATATTCAAAATATTTCATTTGATATTTTATATTAAATGATAAAGCACATGGACATGGATACGATCAAGAACGGTCTAAATGATTAGCACATGGAATTGAATAATATAAAAAAAGTTTTAACTTTTTTATTAAAAAAACTATTTATATATTTAATTATAATATTTTATTTAAATTATTATTTTTTTATTTTATAACTGAAAATCTTAGTTATAAATTAAATATAAAAAATTGATTTTAAATTAAAATATAAAATTGTTTTTAAATAATAAAAAATTGATTTTCTTTCAATCCAAAATATTTATAAATAATATTTTATAAAAATAAAAAACTACCCATTAAAAATCACTAAAATTATTTTAATTTATATAATTTTATCATGAATCTACCTGCATTCATTAATAATATTAAATTTAAAAAAAAAATCAATTTCCTATTCACCTACATTAACCAATAAAATTAAATTAAAAGAATAAAATTAAATTAAAAGAAATTGCATCCACTTCAAATTCTCTTTTTCTTATTCTTGCCACAACCAAGAGATCAACCTTTGAATAGAAGAGAAACGTCATCCAAAATTCGACGACTTGTCATCTAATTGGCTCTTCGATTTTTATATATCGTGACACGTAGATATTCTTATGGTCTTTCTCTCTAACATTGACATAAGCAGTGGGTACGCATAAACATGAAACTAAAAAAACTCCATGAATTGACTGTAGCTGCCGATAAAACCAAAACCGCCATGACTTGACTGTAGGGGACGATAAAGCCAAAACCGCCATGAATTGAATCTTCTCTCAGTCCTCACCACCTCCAGCCTGTGCGAATTCTCCTGTCACTCAGATAGCTCGGCCTGGAAAACTATTCCGGCGTGTATGTATATCTATGTATGGGAAAAAATAATCATACATCTCTACGAGAGTCATCATTTTCGGGAAGTGGTTTTTCACAAAGTTATGGATGATTTTTCAGAGTTATTCTAGATAATATGGTTTTGTTTGAATAATGATGATAAATCAGTTTATATTCATCCATAACAATGACTTATAATTTGCATACTGAATTACTATAAGTTTTCT
Organism: Picea engelmannii; assembly: GCA_009831015.1. NCBI lineage: Eukaryota > Viridiplantae > Streptophyta > Pinopsida > Pinales > Pinaceae > Picea > Picea engelmannii. Next base: position 81,896 of record ML811586.1, on the reverse strand, counting down.
CACTATTTAAAGAAAGAATTGTTGGTGCTTTCATGCCGAAATAAGAATCATGATTCAGTTTCTAAAAAGTCAAGGTTAGAAAGAGTGAATTCAAGTTTTCTTCAATGAATCTACTTGTAATTGATTTAACTATCCACCATAGAGGGTGGAACTTTGGAAGCAAGCTGATATGGATTTCAAAATAAAATACTAATGAGATAGAAGAATCCGAAAAGCAGAGTATTCAATCGATTATATCATTCAGTATCAAAATCTTAAAGCTACTGGCAAAGGGCGAAATTTAAATTTATTCCACTGAGAATTCTCTGATCCAACCTTATAATATCTAAATTAATTTAAAAATACAAGAACCTTGTCTGATAGCTTAACTTGCCCATTTTCAAATATGGCCAGGTAAAAAAAGAGTTTGAATGGGCGTTAAAGAGTAAACAAATACATATAAATTCAAAAGCGACCATAACCTCACAAGCATTCACAGGGGGCTTCCATTCTTCCCACAGCAGTTTGATCAAATCCCTCAAATAGACTCGAATTTCTTATTTTTATTAAAAAAAAAAAAAGCGAAAAAGCGAAAAGAAGAGAATAGGACGGAGTTCGAATCTCTGCAACGCGCTCTCCTTGATGCAGAGAATATGTCAAAACCCTTCGTCAAACCTTACCTGAAGAAAATTTAACAGCAATTAAGATTTATTTCGACTTGCAAAAGCAGCGCCATCAAGGGCTTCCGGTGCTCGCCTGCTCGATATACTTCTGACCTCGCGTTCCACCACAGAACTCGTCCTCTTTCGAACCCTCATTGGGCGGAACGCTGAAATGCCAAAGGCGGCCTTCGAATTCCACTAAATTGTTCTCGCACAGGAATGCCTTTGAATACTTCTCCTCCACCGCCCTATCCACGTCGTGCACGAAGATATCCGTGTTCCCCTCCCTCTGCCTGTTTCGCGCCATGACGCCCGCGCTGTAGATGGCCGTCATACGACCGGGAGCTTTCGGGAAATACCCCCGGGGCGCATCGATCATGATGGCGTCCCACTCGGTGCTGTACACCTCGGGGGGCAAGTTTTTGAGGGCGAGCTTGCACGCCGAGGTCTCCAGTTCGATACTCGGCCCCGAGGGCCGGCATTCTCCAGAGCGTGCGTAGGCGAGGAGGTCGTCGGCCTGCGTGACTGCGGTGGAGTACTGAACGTGATAGGCTTTCAGCTCCGGGTGCTTCGTTGCGATCTTCGCGATCCAGTCCTCGCTTTCCTCGAGAAAAACAGTGCGGCCGCCATAGTTGAGCGTGTTCCAGAAGACGCTGTCGTAACCGAGACCGAACACCAGGAAGTTGCAGGGGCTCCTGGCATCCAGCACCCGCGCGGTGATGTTCAGCTCCCGCGGGGTTTGCTGCGGGGTTATCTTCGACGTGGCGTAGTGTATCAAGGCCTCAGCCACGGCCGACGGAAGCTTAGTGCAGGAGGAGGGCGTGGAATCGGATTCGGACTCAGTGTCGGAGCCGCCGCAGGGGGCTTCTTGGGATTCGATCCGCAGACCTGTGGCTATGACATCGTTGCTCACTGGTATGCTGCTGTTGGGGACGGAGGCGCTTCGCATCACCAGAATTAGGATGAAGATTACGAATAAACCGCCGATTATCAGCTTCACGCCGATTGATTGCCTTCCTTCCTTCATTTCGCCGATTGATTGCCTTCCTTCCTTCATTTCGCCGATTTATTGCCTTCCTTCATTTTTTTTTTACATGCACTTAAATAAATTAAATAGCAAATTAATTGGACTTTGTATAGTTGACTTTGTATAGTTGTTTCGCAATTTATCCCTCATGGTATTGTTAGATTTATTTTTTATTTTCTTAATATATATATATATATATATTATAAATTTTATTCGCTCCTAGTATTGTTAGATTTATTTTTTATTTTCAATAAATATATATATATATATATATATATATATATATATATATATATATATA